>SCDS01001454.1:0-18588 GCA_004149465.1 Drosophila nigromelanica
AAAATCGTGTTAGTTTTGGCAAAGTTATGAGCGTTCGAAATATGGGAGCTATGGATCTGAGAACTTAACATGTCAAAATTTTTGGCAATTTTGGCATGATTTTTGACAAAAAATTTGACCCCCTCAGAATCAGGTATAATGTTGATTTTTATACTAATTGTGACTAACCCAATCGATTAAAAACAAAAATTCGCAATTTTAAATTTTGAAAAAATTTTTTTTTCGAAAATGAATAAGGGGGGAGTACATGATATTTTCAAAAAAAAAGAAAAAAAGTTATTTTCAAAAATGCATATATTTTAAATGCAGAATTAATCTAGATGACAAAACATGACCAAAATGCCATCAAACATGAAAATCGTGTTAGTTTTGGCAAAGTTATGAGTGTTTGAAATATATCAAATTGCTTGCCAATTTGAATCTGTTAATATTGATGTTGCACAAACCCAATATGCTTTTTCACTTCGCGATCGAGTATAATAATTAGCTTACATATTGCATATTAGTTTGTAGCAATTGAAGCTGTTGATCCCCAAGCTTTTCTCCATTTACAGACAAGAGGTCCCTATTTAAAGTGAAAAAAGCTGTAGAATTTCATAAGCCACTCCATTTCAAGCACTTTTCTAGCAAATTTCCAACGCTCGCTTATAATAAGAATATAATTTTTTTTCCAAATGTGGCCTATATACACGCTCACCCTCGACAGTCGGCACCCGCCCCTTGCTGCTGCTGTCATCAAGCATTTTGCGGCATTGGGCGGCGATTTGGCATGCCACATAGCGGCAACACCGAGGCACGTGCCATGATAAATTGCATCCATGGCCTGGAAAGACATTCGCAAAATGTTGCACAATGATGCCTGACATTGCCACATGAGGGTAAAAATGCGTTGCCACGCGACATTAGCAATTTGTGTGCATAATCTGCAAATAGTCCTTTTGGGGTGGCAAGCGACCAATGTGCGTGGTGTGTGTGTGTGCGTGTGTGCGTGTATATATGTGTGTTAGTTTCCGTGTGCGGCGTTATGTGCAGTTTTTTATGCAATTTTTTATCGCACCAATCAAATTACCGCTTGTTTTTTATACCCTCACAGATCGTGGCCAACCTATCAGAAAGCAGACTGTTGCAAAGTGTTGTTTCACTGATATAAAAGTCTACCGTCCTGTATAACTTATTGATCACCGACACGTTGCACGTTTACCGTGCGTACAGTTCCAAGTGTTTATCTAAAAACACAGATGAATTATAACAGAAAACCCGCACAGAGTGCTCGGCGCTCTCTGCCGCTCCGCTTCACGCACTCTCTCTGTCTCTCCCTCTTTCTCTCTCTCTGCGTGTGATCGCTACGTAAGGTATCTGTCAGATACACTTACGTTTGTTACGTTCAATGCTCACCACGACTCGACTCAAATGTTTTTCCACACACGCACTTGGCTGTTGCTGTCCCGCTCACACGCGCACATCTTTCGCCTCGTGGTCGTGTTTGAATATGGTTTTTGAAGATACAGCTACAATAATTTCGGGCTGTCTCTTGTGCGCCGTGCGTGTGTTTTATGTTGTGCTCTGCTGTGCTGAGCTGTGCTGTGCTGTTTGTTTGTGTGTGTGTGTGTGTATCTGTATGCGTGCGTTTGTTTGTTTCAGGCGCTGTGGCCTTCCTAGAAATAGTAAAACGCAACTCAGAGTTCAGTGTGACGAAGTGCGTCGTGCGCAGCGGCAGCGTTTTTCAATCGAGTTTCGTGTTCCGAGTTTCGTTTTCACAACGTTTCGTATACGTCGCGTTTGTGTGTGTGTGTGTGTGTGTGTTTGTGTGTATCTCTAACTGCAATTGCATATGCATATTAAGGTTGAATAGTGTGCGCAGCAGGAACATGCAGCAAGTGACACACACTCAAAAGCAAAACTAAGAAATAAACCCAAACAGAACTCAACTCAACTCTAGCATATCAGCATGGAAAAACCCAATTTTAGCAGCGAGCCAGCAGCTGAAAGCGACAGGAACAGCTCCTCCCCAGGCACAGTGCCAGGTATTAATGCCCCCCTTTCCCTTCTCACTCAATATTTCTTAAGTCTTTTGACAGAGCACAGCCTCTCAAACACACACAAAACGTATCCAAAACAGAGAAGCCAAAACAAAACTAGTTTCACTTTTGTTTATGTGGCTGCTGCTCTATAAAAACGAAATCTTATCAAACTCAACGCTGATTGGCCACAATGATCGCTGTGTTGTTTTGCTTCGTTATGTACTGCGCAGTTCTTTTTATTTGTTTTCCGCATTTCTGTTTTGCTTTTGGCATTCGACTTTTTTATTGGCAACCTTTTTTTTATACACACACATATGTATCTGTATATATGCATTTTATATATAGTCAAACGTTTATCAACCCTCAAACGCTTGCAAATCGAAACACTATCACTCCCCACCCTCCACCCTCCACCCTGCACCCTGCACCCCGCACACTGCGAACTGCATCGGAAAATGTGCAGAAACCGCCCTCTGCCCTATAGGATCTATGGACAATATTTTAGCCAACAATATCTGTGCATTTTATCAAAAACTCTTCCGCTTCAATGAATTTTGAAATATTTTTCTTTTGTTTTAGTTCCAATTTACAAGTTTGTTTTTCTGTTCAGTTACAAAACAAGTTTCCGTCTTACAAAATGTATAAACAATTTGGCGCTTCTTTTTTATACTTCAGTGAATTGTCTAGAAAATTAAGCGTTAATAAAGAAATAGACGAGTTTCCGAGCGCTAGAAGTCACTCAGGCATGTAGTGGTAGTTTTTAGATCTACAGATTCTGTACATATGTATTTATAAACTAATTGAGAGATTCTACAATGGGAAAGTTTCAGTTGGAGATGTCACAAATATGTTATATAAATAAGATACAAACATATAATTTAAAATTTATTACAAAAGTCAAATGCACTTTATTGCATTTATAAATAGCTTAAAATACGTCTATCGAAATCAAACATTTACAAAACCGCTCCAATATATTTCCAACTGATCTCTCGAGACTCTTCAACGAATTAATAAAAGAAAAAATTTATATATTGAATAACTGTTCTGAATTAATGCTCGTTAGGTGGCCAACAACCCTCTTTAATTAAAATTTCTTTAAAGTTTTTCTAAATGAAGCAACAAATGTTTCAATAAGACAGCAAACATTTGATAAGGTCCGACGGCAACAACCCTCAAGAGAAACTCACTTTAAATACACATGAAGTTCTCGGATAGGAGCTATCAGCCAGCGCGAATGCATTGCAGTGCGTAGCTGTATCTGTGTATCTGTGAGATACTATTAAGCAAACGCAACCATAAGATAAGCAGCCGAAAATGGAACGCAACCAAAATACCAAATTATGAATGAACGCACCAAATGAATGAAACGCACACGTGTGTGCAAGAAGTGTATGTGTGTGTGTGTGTTGGGTTGTGTGTTTATAGATGATACTCAAGCATGTGACAGATAAAGAAATGAATACTCAGACACAAAAATTTGGGACAACAACAGATCCCAAGCAATTCAATTCAATCCAATCGCATTATTCCGCTCCAGCGTCTTTACTCTCACTCTAAAAAATATTTCTAATAAAAACAAGGAAACCTGTTTTTTCTAATTGTTGTTGCTATGATAAAATTTTTGGTTTGTTGTCTTGAACATTGCCTTGCGGCAAATGGGACAAGGACACGGCAAGGCATTAAAGTTGTTCAGCTGCTGCTGTCGGCGGCTCATTTGAATAACAAAACAATTGCAGCAAAAGCCCAGGCAGGATATACAGGATAACGCGGGCTCTGCTTCTATTCACATGCTCTGTATACATATATGAATATTATATGTATATTATATATATATATTTATTTATATGTTCCAGGCGAGGAATGCAACTGCGTGCGTATCGGTAAATGCAAATGGTTTAATGTGGCCAAGGGCTGGGGCTTTCTAACGCCCAACGATGGTGGCCAGGAGGTCTTTGTGCATCAGGTGGGTAACACAAACACACACACACAAACACACGCATACACATGCTCATGTTCAATTGTCACTCAATTGTTACCACACAGAGTGTCATACAAATGTCCGGATTTCGCTCGCTGGGCGAGCAGGAGGAGGTGGAGTTTGAGTGCCAGCGTACGGCGCGTGGTTTGGAGGCGACACGTGTATCGGGAAAGCAGGGCGATGATTGTCACGGCAGCACCTATCGGCCACGCATGTAAGTCGAGCCAGCCACTAACTTTAAGGAAACCCAACCTAACCTATATTTGAACCATTGCAGCAATAGGAAAACTCGCCGCATGCGGTGCTACAATTGCGGCGAATTCGCCAATCACATTGCCTCGGAATGTGCGTTAGGACCGCAGCCAAAGCGCTGTCATCGCTGCCGCAGCGAGGACCATCTACATGCCGATTGCCCGCATCGCAGCGCGGCTGTGGTGAGTTAATTTAGTACACCACACAGAGAGTGGTGAGAGTTAGTGAGAGCGAGTGCTAAGCTCATTTCACTTTTTCCACAGACACAAACCAGCAGGCGAAGCAAAAGCATCACCAGCGATGAAACAGCGGAAACTTCCGCAGCAGCTGCAGATCCCTAGCGCATCGATGGAGCACTTTTGAAGTTCAAAACTTGTAAAATACACCTAACAACAACGTACAAAACGCATGAAATCAAAGAAATACCTCACGTACAACCCACAACTACGTATAAGTGCAGTCATTTTCGTATGCGAAACTAGATATTAGACAGTTGGGCGAACAAACAAACGCTCTAACTACAATTCCCTAAGTTTTAGCTGTAAGTTTACTGTGTAAAATGCAAAATAAAAAACTAAAGGCCATTTAATGCTTAGATATTAGTGAAAATTAGATTTGTCCTCTTTGTACTGGAAACTTTCAAACATCATTTCGTTGTTCTTGGCTAAATTTTTGTGCAGAAAAATAGGACAAAATAAAATAGAATAGAATTTTATTTAAAGAGAGGCACTCAATTTCAATTTAAGATTTACTTTTGAGTTTTTTTTTTTAATTTAAGTGTAAACAAACTACACTAAAGTAAGGAAAAATCCGCTAGATATATGATAAATAGTATGAAAGTATTTCCAAAAACTTTTGAAATGCTTAAATTTTAAATGCAGAATATAAAATTAGAAAGATTATTGGAATTCGATAAAAAGTAACTTGCATACTCCTTTTTAGAATTGAATAGAATTCCATGCATGTTTAGTTAGTCTGCCAGTTAAACTTTTTAGATTTTGTTTGGTTCAAACGTTAAATTTACCACTGCAAAAAGCTTTGCCCTGAGAATGTTAAATCTCAGCGCATTACAAGCGAACACACACACACACACACAAGGATGGGCACACACCCCTGGGGGGAGCTGTGATAAGAAAGCTCTGGCATGTCACGTGCTGAGCGTGAACACAATAACAATATTGAAGCTTTGGGCCTGGCGGCAACAACAGTAAAGTCACCATGAAAACGCAGAATCATTGTAACACATTCCCGAGCTTCAACCCCGTTGGCCGCTCAGCGCTTGCAACTGTGAAAGTGAAATAGTGGCCGAGGCAGCGGCAGCAACAACAATAAGGATATTGTGCGAGGACACGCACGCGAGAGGTGAAAGTTGCGCTCTTTCTCTCATGCAGTGTCTCTCTAAGCGAGGGCGAAATATCCCTTCGGCTGTTTTTGTCGCGGTTTTCTATTGGAATTTTTGCGTTGCTGCTGCGCTTGTTGTGCTCATTGTTGTTGCCGCCGTTGTTGTTGCTGCTGCCAACATCATTTTTGCAACATTGTTCGCTTCTCTTTTTGGCGCGTGGTTCGCCACGCGACGAACCTTCGCTGAGGATGTGCTCGGCTCTAAGGCAGACTCCATAAGGATGCAGCTGCCTTGGCGCGAGGACCCACAACAGCGAGAAATCCCTAGTCTCAGTTTCAGTGTCAGTTTATCTCTGCCAGAGAATTGTTGTGTGCAACGCGGCGGATTTAACAACCATTTAACAGCAATAAAATACAAATACTATAAAAACTAAAAAATCAAATATTATACAATAAAAATCCAAAAAGAAAAAACGAAATAAATTCAAATAAAAGGAAAAGAAAACAATAACTAGACAACAACAAGAATTTTAACCAAAGTTAACAAAGCGTTTCAGCAACAAAAAACCAAAATACAAACAACAAAAATTCTAACATTTGTAACACATTTTTTGCATAAAACTTAACAATTTAAATTAATGTAAGACAATAAGCAAAATAATCATTTTTTTATGAATATTTAACAACAAAAAAAACAAAGCTAGCAAAGCCAACAACAAAATAAAGCAAGAAAAAAGAATTAGTTCAAGGTTGCAAAAATGTATTTTGAGTTTTTTATACAAACATTTTCAATTCTGTTTTTGTACAACGAAATAGGCAAATGAAACGGCCAAAATGTAAGTGCACTGTGTGTGCGTGTGTGTGTGTGTGTTTTGTGTGTGTATAAACAACAAACAAAATGAGGCATCGAAAGCACAAAAAAGGGAACTAGAGGAAGAAATACAAATGCAATTCAATTCACAAGAACAATAACGAAATGCTTAACAACAATAACAATAACAACACACACACACACTCGCACACGTACACTTAACAGCACATATACATTTACATGTCGCTCTCTGTTAAGGCAGCGCCTGTTATGTAATATCCTGTTTCTGAAGCTGTCGCTTGTCATGTTACAAGTCCAAGCAGGCAAATGGGCAGGAGTAGGGGCTCTAGCTATGTACCTTTGTGTGTGTGTGTGTGTGTTTACGTGTGTGTGATTGTGTGTTAACTTGAGGTCGTGTGTGCGGGGGCGTGGCATGCACCTCAGTTTTAGCTGCGCGTTGCTGCTAAAATGATTTATACACTTTGAAACGCTCCATGGGCACGGCATTGAGACATTAACACGAAGGACGACTATCCTTTAAATATACTAAATAGGGATACATTCGCACATAGCTATATTTTTAGTTGCCACTGGGTGTGGATTTTGATTTGTATGCGTGTGTCTGTATGTTAAGCATGCAAATATGTGACACTAATTCGATGAGCAAATGCTAATATTACGCATACGCCGCATTGGTCGAAGGTCGTTGTCAAAGAGTTGACTTCCTTTTTGTTGTTTTTGTTTTTTTTTTTTTTGGTTTTTGCGGGGCCAGCGCCTAATTAATGAAATGTGTGTCATAATGCGACAGGCAGTTAGTAGGTCAAGTGGATTCCATGTTGAGGTTGAGGGCCAAAAACTCTTTCGCATCAAAAAGCCCTTGGCCAAAAGAGAGCAAACCCCCTTACCGCAACCCTTAAATAGAAAAAAAAACGAGTAAATGGGACGATGTTGCGCGTAAAGTAAATAAATAGATGGGCGTTTTCTGTCCAAGTAGAGCTAAGTAGTAATACATTAGCTTTTAAATGGGCGCAGCTCATTTTGGATGAGCTGCCAAACGCATTGGATAAAAAATAGACTAGTGACAGGAGCTTAAATGGACTTTAGAAATTGATTTTTAGGAGTCTGACCAGAACCTTTTAATATTTTTTTCTTCATAATATATATTTTTTTGTTTTTCAAGGCTCCGTCGCCTTATAAACAATGGTTTATATTAGAAATCAAAATCAAAAATTATAATCGCCAGGTTTTAGCTTAGGTTTAACTAAAAACTGGGTTATATTTATAAATTGTTGTTAGTGAGAAGTTCGAAATGACAAATTGTGAGTGTCACGATCAGTCGATCAGTCAACTCTGCTGAGTTGCTGTTTATTTCCGGGTGGAGCATGTCGCTTAACTTTAGGCCGAAGAGTTCAATTTTGATATATGATCCTTTCAGCTCTCGTATAACACCTGGTGGCAAAGTCCAAACAAGAGGGTCTAGGGCCTAATTGGGGTGGGAACCTTGCGGGGCTGTCCGCATCTTGCATAAAATGACAGAGCTCACGACCTCTGGCATTGCTTCGGCTCGCATCCCCAGAGTTGGTGGAGTGCGTTCAAGTCGCTGGCGCAAGGAAGTGGAAAATACTGCTCCGAACGTGGATGGCAGCACCTCCCCAGCGTGGAGGGGACGGGTGTTTTTTTGAGATGTTGTTGTGCTGAGTTAGCACAAACTAATGAGCCCCGGGTGGGGCACATTTTATTCATTTAATGTTTTCAAAACATTTTTTATGAATTTTTTGACGCCTACTGTGTTGGCTGTGTGGTGTAAGCATTAGAGCTGTGTTGGACAAAAAGGTGTACTCAGGGATGCGGGGTAACTCCGAATTTCTCATATGGGTCACGATCAGGAGTGCAATGTTCACCCTGTGGAGCCGTATGTATAGCTGCAGCTCGAGGAATTTTTATATATAGGATAATTTTTTTAAAAGTTGCAAGATTCATTATAAATCTAGAAAATCTCTTTTTGAAAATTGTTTACTTCAAATTGTTAACTTTATAAACCTAATTGTCAAATTTTGTGTGTGTTTCTTTTAGATTTTAAGCAGTATCTATCTAACTGTCAACGCACCTCACTTTTCACTTTCTTATTTTTATCAATATGTCAAACATTTATTCAACTTCAACTCACAATAATTAATTAACATTTTCAAATTCTGCACAGGCGATTTATCTAAGACTCTGGCATGTTTCCAATGGCAGTACTCAATAATACAATACTAAACGGTTAATGTTCCAACACGCTAAACTTCAATTTGTACAAAATAATAATGATGTTTAACTAAAGAACAAACAAAAATTAATTTTTTAAGTGCCAAACGACACAAATGATTAACTAAAAATATTAATAAAAGAAACTTCAATAAAACTTCACACACTCGCACCTCGAAAGGTAAGTTTAAGGGCACACATTTTTAGCTATCTTAATGTAATTTAATATCTTATGCGATTCTTTGTGTTGTGTTCGATTTATTAATGCAATATTTTTAAGCACTTTTTATATGCAAAACTGGGTGAGAAAGACCTTTATTTTTGTATTCGTTAATTTATAATCTATCTTAGCAGATAATGAGTAATTGTGTGATAGAGTGGAGTGAGAGAAATGCAAATATATCGTTACCGTTACCCGTTACCGGGGTGGTATGTGGGTATGTAGACTGTTGTCAAGAAGACTAAATAAAAATAAGGGGGCAGTTGTAAAAAGAGAAGTAGAGATTTGAGTGTCAGTCAAAAAATTAAGCTTCCCAACTAGCTGAATTGGCGAACTGAGATGCCGACTCAACACCGAATATCGGTTTAAATTGGAAGTATTGAAAGCATATTTTACATATAAAATACTTTAATATAACTTGATCTTTGCATGCTAAACAAACACCTGCACCAATATTATTGTTGGTGTTATTATTTTGTGTACTCTCTGAGAGGCGTTCCAAAAAACGTGCGCTAAATATTTTTTGACTATCTTTATGTTATCATCCTTACCCTATTGGCAACTGCTGCACGGCCAAATTCCAAGCAGGCAAGCCACGACACACATAGACGCAACAATTGTAGATTTTGGGTTCCACTTTGCCCATTTGAACATTTGCCAAAATTGCGCTCAAGCTGCCAAGCTGATAATCTGGCTGCTGTTCCAGAGTCTCACTGATGCCCTTCTGTGCTGCTTTGATAAATCGACAATTAGCGTGGTTCTGTGTGGATACAATAGAGTTTTACCTTTGACGGTGCCTTGCGAGATCCAGGTCGCGCGATCAATGTGCGTCCAAGGAGTGACTTGTGGACTGGCCGGCGTTATCCACTGGCTGAGGACATTGGCGGACACATTGTCCATATTGCCATCCAGCGCGGGCATCAGCGTGCCCACCAAAGTGGGGCACAGGCCACCATGGTAATAATCCTGGGCGCCATATAAAGCGCTGTACAAACCTGAGCTAAGCACGCGCGTCGAGTCGCAGCCAAACAGAAAGACAACCCCTTTGATGCGATTACGGTAAATCAAGCGACTGGAAACATACTGCAGACTTGAGCCGTGACCCGCATAGCTGCAAGAGAACGTTGGGTCAATATGGTTAGAAAGCGGCTGGATGGAATTACCTACACAAAGCAATCGGCTTTGAAGGCCTGCTCAATCATAAACTGCTCTGTGGGCACCGTCTCGAACTTGTGCTGCCAGTGGGTCAGCCAATACTCGAGGAAGCTGCGCAGACGACGACCGGATTTCGTTAAATCAGCATCGGGATTGATAAGGGTTACGCCGCGCTTAATGTTGACCGTGTAGTAGCCATGTTGAATCTGTGCCTTGTGGCACTTGAATAGGCGCCACAAACTGTGCAGTGACTTGATGCGTGTGCACTCCTGCATGGGCGCCAGCTGCTCCCAATGCATATGATCCAGCCGCTGCAAAGAAACCACATTGAAAGTCTAAAACCAGTATCAAGATTAAGCTGAGCTTGCCTCATCCACCACCAGGATAATGGGAGAACGCTTAGCGGCCAGTGGTTCACGTTGTTCCAGCTGCTTCCAGTCGCTGGCGCAGCTCCTGAGCAGATCATAGACAAGCAGTGATTTAGTCTCATTAATTTTGTTGTTTTGATTGTTGGCGCTGAGCGCATAGCCCAGCTGTTCAATTTGGTCGGACGACAAACGATTCGCATGCAGTGCCGCCTGCGATAGGAGTACGCGCTGATGATTGCTCCAGCCCTGCTGCACACAGAACTTATCCACGCGGGCAAAAACAGCTTTCGTTTGTTGCTGCACTGCAGCGCAGCCGAAACGCTTGCCCAAAAACATAAAGCAATAGGGCGTCAGTGCGCTGGTGAGACCCGCAATCAGTTTCTGCAATATATCAAGATGATCGTAAGCACTGATTAACTATACTACTGGGCCACGCACCTTCAAGTACTCCTCAAAGCCATTCAAATCCTTCCAGTATTTGGCCTTGGCCTCCTGCGTTTTCATCGCCAGCGGATCGACGGTGACCACGCGCCGGAAGCGCTCAACCAAGGTGCTGTAGTCCTTGAATATGCTGGACAGCGCATCGTTGTTGAAGCGCAGACAGGTTGCAGCCAACTGCGGACTGCGGCAGTGGCGCAGTAAGGACACATAAATATCGCCGTTGGCTCCAGCGATCTCGCAGAATGTGCTGTACGTGGTGGCTGCATTGAAGCTCTTGCAGAGCTGTAGTACGCACCACTCGTCTGGCAGCTGTTGGCACACTTGCGAGATCCGCTCAAAGCCCGCCACCGGCTCATGCACATCCTCAAGGAAGTCCAGCTTATCGATAGATGGCTCCTTGGGCCTTGTTTTGCTCTGTTCAAATTTCTGTTGGTACTTTAATATGTTTTGCAGAAATTTGTTGCTGAGACAGTTGGGAATAGGTATGTTTGTTAGTCTACACATAGTCTTCACTGTAGTCTGTGGGAAGCTTACGTTTTATAGTCGGATTTCTCCCTGGTGCTGGCTTGTGACAAAATTTCCGCCGTGTTGAGCTGTTGCTTTTCCAGTTCCTGCGCCTCGGTTATGAGTCGCATATCTGCGTACTGAAAGAGCGCTCTGACCTGGTAATAAATCGAGTCCTGCTCGTTCCCATTGCGGTACTCTTCGTCCGCACGCAGCAAATGGTATTCTGCCAGCAGGCGCACATTGGAATTATTTGCAGATGTTTAAATTGCACAGTTCACATACCTTTCGTTTCGGGGCCAATTTGCACGTTCGTTAAGTCACGCAATTCATTGTCCACTGCTTCTGCGTCAAACATTGCGTGGTATTTGTATTTAAATTATATTTTGTAAATTCGAAAAACGGCGCCGTCCGCTTCTGCTTCTGCATGCCACAAGTTGTTGTTGTTTTTTACAGTTTGTTTGCGGTAGTGTCGGCAGCGGCGTAAAAACGGCACTGCGCAGCACTGCAAACATCGATAGACTCACGCTCACGCACTATCGATAATGAAGCTGGTAATTTTTAGTACATTTTCGCGCTTGAAGTTTGAATAACGGATTTGAACCAAATTATACAAAGTGATTTACGGTAATTAAAGGCTTTATTTATTTATTAACTAAGTGATATGTTAAGCACTATTACCTTACAACATGCGCTATTAGTGTTGACTAAAAAACAACTGTCAGTTCGCCGCTCACGGCGCAAAAGCTCTGCTGCTGTTGTTCTTGTTGTTGCTGCGGCCGGGTATTCATTCATAAAAACGCAGCGGTAGGAAAGTTCGCGTAGCGACGCGTTGGCCAAAGCTTTGCGCAGCGGCGCAGATGCCCAAACACCCAGAAAACTGTGTCAATCTCGTCTAACACATGTGAGTGCGTACGTGTGTGTGTGTGTGTATTCGTACATTGTACGTTATATTGGCTCCCCGGTGAACCACACCCTCCAGTTGCCCTAAAAAACCTTACGCAACAACAAAGCGACACACATAGTCAATTATTGCAACAACAACAAAAACCACGAGAACAATAAGAACTTTGACATTTTACAGCTAGGACCAACGTTGACTTTTATTGCATCCCTTTTTTGCCAGGCGCGCCTTTTGGCTGCCCGCTGCAGTTTCTAATGACGTTTCTAAAAGAGATAACGACAGCAGCCGCAGCAGCGTCGTTGTGCGTGGGGTGTGTATGTGTGTGTGTGTGCGTGCGAATGTCTGACGTCAGTGAGCCTGGCGCATCCCATTTATGTGCGTGTGTGTGTGCATTATTGTTTTCGTTGGCCGCTCCCCAGCTGCAGCTGCAGCCTGCATTTGCATGCGGCGCTGACTTTCCCACTTTGCCGACTGTCCTTCCTCCCTCTCAGCCCCACTACTGACTCTGTTACTCTCCTGCGGTTTCATTTTTTTTTGTCGGGCCCGGTCTAAGGCTGTTGAAATATGTATTTATTGGTAAATGAATGCAGCGTGACAGTGGCAGCAATATTATTATTGATGCAGCATCCGCAGCAATGTAAGCACATTGACGACTTGACGAGCCTTTCGTTAAATGTGGAAAGCACGCCGACGCACAAGCACCTGCTCTCTCTCTCTCTCTCTCTCTCTCTCTCTCTCTCTCTCTCTTATTTAACACTCTCTTTCTCTGTCTGTTTTGCACTTTGCTTTTGATACATTGTGTTTGTTGTGTATTGTTGTGCTGCCGGCGTCGCTGCCGGCGTCGCTGTTGGCCCGTTGGCCGCAAAGCACTCAGCATCCTTTCTACTTATTAATTTTGATGTTGCTTTTCACTTTTACTTTGTGTATGTTAAACGTGCCTCAGTCTGAGTCTAACACTGTGTGGGTGGATGGGTGTGTGCGTGTGTGTATGTGAGTGTGTGTGTCTGTGTTCGGCAAGTTACAAACGTCCCATGACAATCATCTGTTGTTGCTGTTGTTGATTTTGTTGTGGTCACTTGAAGTTGCAACACTTTTGTCGTTTGGGTCATAAAAAGTTGACTTGTTGTTGTTTGAAGCACACGTTGAATCTTTTTGACCAATGACCACCTGCACCGCATCACCCCTTAAACCGTCCACAACCACCTGGCAACCCTCTGCATTATTTATAAGCCACTGCTAATGCAAAAACTTGGCACGTACATATGTATGCGGCAAGAAGAGAGCGGGTTGAGTGCGTTGTACGCCTAGCAAATTATAACATTAATATTACATTAACGCACACAAACGTGCACGTTCACACACACACATGTATACACACACACAGTGACACGCACACACATGCATCGGGGAGACATTAAAACGAAACAGAATGGAGAAAACTTTCATTTGACGTCCTAACAGCAACAACAACAGCAGCAACAGCACGCGACATGTGAAATAAATGTAACAAAATGCGCCCGAACACGAAACAGCAACAGAAACAGAAACAGTAGAAACAACAGAAGAAGAGCAGCAGCAGCAGCATCAGCACAAAAACAACAAAAGGCCGTTCAAAGCATCAGCAGCGGCAGCGACAGCAGCCACCCCAAAAAAAAATATGGCACACATTCCAACAGTTGCAGCGATGCCAACGTTGACAGCGACGCTCAGCAGAGATCCCTCTGCCAGCTGCTGCTGCTGCTGCTGCTCCTGCTCGTTTGTGCTCTGCTCGCAAAGTCATAGCGATTTTCGAAGTCGACGGTTGTGTGGCTCGCGCTGCTTGCTCCGGTGCTGCTTTTAAAAGCAACTGACAAAACGCTTTTAACACTAACAAAAAGAAATACATAAACACACATACACAATCACAATCTTAATCACACACACACACACACACATACACTCACATACCACACATTCCACACACGCATACACATTAGAGCCAACTGCAAAAATTGACAAGACAAGTAAGCGAAAAATCAACAACACAGCGCGTGAAAAATTGTAGCATGCTTTTAGGCAGCGCACAAAAGACGCCAACGCAAAATAAGTTTGAAGATGAATTTGAAATATCAAAAGAGCAGTGCGTAAAGTGTACGAAAATCGACATTTAAGTAAATTAAGGTGTGGTGATTTATGCAACTTTTTAGCCACACGCACGAGCACAGGGCGGCGACAGACACATACATAAGCGCGGAGGGGGGCAGAGTGGAGAGCAGCAGCAGCCAACGACTGCACATACCTCTAAGCTAAGCACACACACACACACACGTATATACACGAAGAGCGGAGGCATACAAAATAAAGGATAACGACGAATGAGCGACGAAAAAGCAAGAAAGAAATCGAAATTAAAATATATGTTGTACAACAACAGCAGCAACAGCAACAACAACAACAATAACAGCAACAGCGCAGGCAATTTTCGGCTGTCGCTGTAATTCGAAGCTCATCTGCGCTGCTTTGCTTTGCTCTCTGCTGCTGACGCGGCGGCTGATGTGTGGCTGCTGCTTCTGCTTCTGCTTTACTCTCTCTCTCCCCCTCTCTCTTGTGTTGTGTTGTCGGTGTGTGTGCGCTTTTGTGTGCGTGCGTGCTTCGTCAAGTGAAAACATTTCGTTTCGTCAAGTTTTGTAGGTATTTTGGCAGGAGTCTGCTACACACAAATCTACAGAGCGACGAAATGTCCTCGTCATCTGCTGCTGCTGCTGCTCCTGTGGATAAAAACCAAAAGCATAAATAAATAAAAAGTAAATCAAATATAATTCATATAATTACAGCACTAATTAAATCAATAATAACACTACAAATAACACACACAACGTTCAAAAGCAAGCACAAGGAATTGGAAAAATAAGCAGCGAAAAAAAAACATTTTTTTGTGTGTGTTTTTGCAATAGGCAAAAGGCGTTGCCAAATCAAAAGCAGCAGCACGCTTTGTGCCAACAAAAGCATATTTAATTAAACAATTACATAAATAAAACAGGCACAATCCAGAATAATAAATAAAAAAGAGTAAGAAAACTGCAAGCATAAATTAATCATACGCAC
Source organism: Drosophila nigromelanica (assembly GCA_004149465.1). NCBI lineage: Eukaryota > Metazoa > Arthropoda > Insecta > Diptera > Drosophilidae > Drosophila > Drosophila nigromelanica. Next base: position 15,330 of record SCDS01001454.1, read on the forward strand.
CGTTAAACACCGCAACGAGCAAAAGCAAAAACATAAAGCCAAAAACAAAAGCAAAAGCACCAAAAGTGAAATTTTCAAGTGACATTGTGAAGGCAGCAGCAAACATTCCAGGCTGCATTAATAATACATACAACAATCATATAGCATATAGGACAAAAAGGATAAAAGGACTCGGCACAGGAGGCGCTCTGCCTGTTCTATTATTTAACTGCTTTCAACAGACGTTTTCAACTTGACGAAAGCTGATTGAAAGCCACCATCAACCACAGCATCCATCGACCACTGGCAGAAAGAGAGCGAGAGAGTGAGAGAGTTTCTCTGTCTGTGTGTGTGAGTGTGTGTGACAGCAGCAGAGACGTCAACGTCAATCCGCTCAATATTTATATTGCACGAGACCAATCTGCGCTCAAACTGCTGGCAACTCAGACGCAGACGCCACTAGGTCCTGGGTTTCAGACTGTGCCTCTGGTTCATCTGGTGCCTGGTCCAGCCGCAGCACCAAAATAAATAACATCTGACAGCTGCTGCTGCTGGTGCTGCTCCCACTCCGATTTTGAGAACTCCTCCACCTCCGCCCGTCGAGTCTGCTCGACACGGATTGAGTCTCGAGCGCACAATTCGCACAGAACTAATATTCACAATATTCACAAGATAAACAATCTACAGCTGTAACTGTAGCCGTAACTATTATCACTGTAACTGTAACTGCAACTGGAACTACAATCAAGCACAACAAATTAGCAATAACCGCACGAGGAAAATAAACAACTAAAAAACACGCAATGGGTGCCAAGGAAAGTGTCGAGGCGGCCGTTAAAATGAATGCCGATGGCTGGGGTCACGTGGAGGTGTGTATACAAACAATATTTAAATAACAGCATTAACATTAACTACCAAAGATAACTCTATCTATATATAACTGTTTTTGTGAGATTTTATGAATTTGCTTACTTGCTTTTGTGAAGCTAAGCGAAAACATTTTCTATCATATATTTTTCTGGGAAATGAATTTAATTAAGAATAAGATATGTATATCTTATGAATATATATCAGAAGTTTATTCTGATTGCAAATTTGCCAGCGGTGTTTAAATGCATTTATTTGGTAAAATTCAACAAAAATATGATTTAATATAATGTAATGCTTGACTTTGAGATGAAAAGGTGAACTCTGCATTGAGACTTGATTTACGCAAATGTAAGAAATAGCCTACCTTTAAAACATTACGGCATTTTCTTTATTATGTCAATAACAAAGCACATATTTTTGCATTTTGCAGAGAAAAAAATTTGTATTTACTCCGAAATGTGCCCATTTGTTGTTTTAGTGCATATAAAAGTCAACAATTTATAGGTATACAAAAATAAACTGTATATTTTGGATTTGTTCCTAAACAGAAAGTTTTACATATATATTATTTTTCAGTAACCTTAATTATAGATTGTTGTACTTTGGGTATTTTACATACCCATTATTCTTACACCTCGAAAGCTTAATAATGTTATACTGCTATTAACGCAACTAGATATGAGGCGACGTTGCTTTAGAAAATAACGAACACAAATAATCGAACTATTAAAATAATAATTAAAAATTGTTTAAGCACGACATCATCCTTATCTCTTTAATCTCAACATATGCTCAAACCTTAGTCCTCTTTCACTTTATCAAGTTGTCAAACGCACTGGCACCCATTTCAATTGCTATTGGATAGGGGGGGCCGCGCAGTCTGTGGCAACTGTGACCCAAAAATCGCCAGAACTGTCGCCACCTTCGTTCCTTATTGCAATTTGATGAGCACTGCGACAATTGAGATTGAGCGACAGAGCGAGTAAGCGCTATTTGATTGATTTTAAAAATAAATTTCAACAAAAAACAAACACGTGCGCGCTGCGCCACAAAAGCAATGTGGCATCCACTTGATGGGGCCGAAGTATGCGGGCAACAATTCGTCTAGTTATCGCCAGATCTCTTCAGCTCTTCAGCTCTTGAGCGCAGTGAACGCTGTGTGGGCGAGCGGCAGCTCTTGAGATCGCGTAGAGACAATGAGGCTGCTGCATAAGATTTACAGTTTATGTGGAGAGCTGCTTGAGATTGTGAGAAATATACAGAGAGTATGAGAGAGGGAGAGCGAAACGTTGTGACTGAATATATGAATGAAAATGCGCTTTGATTTTTCCCTCGATTTCTGTTTGGAGTATTTAGTTGTTTGGTTGACTTTGTGGCGTGAATTTCAAATGCTCTTTTGGCACTTTTAAAAGAAAAACATTTATATAAACATCAATTAAACACAGCCTATGAACGTAGCCAAGTCGTAAACAGGTGTCTATTGGTCTCAACGGTAATTGCGGTAAACAAAAATAGATAAAAACATCATATAGTGTACATATACATCAGGGTTACACAAACAAAAGAAATGTGGTACACATATGGGCCAGCAACAGGCTGCAGACAGCCAACACAACAAAAACCAAAAAAAAGAAACAGTATTTTATATATATACATTTATATTTAAGGTGTACCAAAAGAATTTAAAATTATATTCATATAAATAAGAGAGATAGCAGCAGCTTTTAATGTGCAACATATGTGCGCTTGTGTGTCAAAGAACATTAAACTCAGCGATCAGATCAAATCATAAACATCTAAATCAAAGCAAACTTCAAAGCCATTTTTTCCGCTAGAAATCTCCAAGGTGTAGTTGGTATTTTTGTAGCTCTTGCTGCGTTTGTAAATTTTTTATTTGTGTTGTTGACACCTACACGCTAGCGTCGCTGCGGCATGAGGTATGATGCAGCAGGGGTGCGGGACGCAAACCGGCAGATCGACTGCATTTTGGCCAGCAATAGCGTTGAACCCGCTTCGTTCGCACCTCTCGACGGCGACGTGTTGGTGATAATAGCCACGGCTGCAGCCGGCGTGGGTTGTTTCATTGGTTAATCACAGAGCTGGGTTGATTTCAATATGTGTGTGGCACAGCTATTACCTAATACATGGTTGAAGTTCAAATTTTGTAAATGATTTATACTATCTGCATATTTAACAAAAAAAAAACTAAATTATTGGGTTGTTTTTGTTGAATTTTGTTAAATTTTGTATCTACAATTATATCTATTTTTAGTTTTCAGATATAAGTCAAGCTTTAATAACAGGGGGTAACATTTTTTGTCAAAAATCATGCCAAAATTGCCAAAAATTTTGACAAGTAAAGCTCTCAGATCCATAGCTCCCATATTTCAAACTTCCATAACTTTGTCAA
>SCDS01001455.1:0-10625 GCA_004149465.1 Drosophila nigromelanica
CTTACTTGTCAAAATTTTTGGCAATTTTGGCATGATTTTTGACAAAAAATTTGACACCCTCAGAATCGGGTTTAATGTTGATTTTTATACTAATTATGACTTACACAAGCGTTTTTGTTTTTGTTCCTAATATTTACTGTCAAAAAGTAAAGACGTCAAAATTATTTTACACATAAACAAAGTGAGGCATGGCTAAAATTTCAGTTCTAAATATACGATAAATGTTATTTAAATAACTTTTATCACACACTTTGTAAGACTTATTTATTTTGTTATTGTATAAATATATATGCTAAGCATCATACATTCACCATATTGATGAAAAAAAAACTCTTCGAAGTTTTTTTTCGATTATACATAAAGCCTGATATTAGTACACATATGTCAGATATATTATAATTTATCATCATTTTATATTTCTTTTTAAATTTTTAATATCAACAATGGAAAAAAATTTACCAATTGATAAAGATTTTTCATTACTTTTAAATTTTATTACCTTTAAAGCAACCCTCGAGTTCGCATAAAATAGTAATTACCGCCTCGACTCGCCGCTATAATTTGCGTTCGACAGCAACAACAATCGTCGCCAAAGGAGACAAAGAGAAGCGTAGCAAAGCGAAGGCAATGTATAAGGAGAAAGAGAAGCAGAAGGGATAGAGAGAGCAACAATGACAGCAAATTCACAGCGGAAGTCAGTGACGGGGGAGCAAGCGAGCGGAAACGGAAATGCGCAAATGTTAGGGGCAGCAAATGAAAATGGCTCCCCAAGCATCGTTTATCAGAAACGGCGGCGCGACTTTTGAGCGCAAATCGAAGTGACAGCCAAAAAGTATTTCAGCTAAGCATAAAAAATACAAGGCAAAAGGATTCGCTTCGCCTCTTTTGTTCAAATTTTATGAGTAAGGAGTAGGTGTAAGGGGTGCAGTTAGTGCCGACATCAACGCACGTGCCGCAGACATATCGAATACAATGACAATGTCGACGACGATATTATTAACGCCCACATGTGACGCATTGTACTGTGGAGAAGATGAGGGAGGAGCGGGCAATCAACTGTCAGCAATTGACTTTGGCAGCTAACAAAAATACTACAGTATATACCTTTATTCATTCAGTAGTAAAATTAGGAATAAAAAATGTCATTAAATGTGTATAAACAAAAGTAAATAAAATACTCAAAAAATAAAATAAAAATCTTAAGCTTAGTAATTGATGTTAAAAAATTTAATGTGATACAAAACTTTTTTTTAAGTTCTTTTAAATTAAATAATAATTCGCTAAATGATATAAAACCACTTTTACAGTTTCCCCTCTATTCGTATGTATTTAAGATCTTTGTATATATTACTTTGGATAACTAAGCGAATTTTTTACCACTTTCCGTTGGCAAAGGAGTTGTATAACAATACCTTGTCTCAGCAGAACAAAAATAAATAGAGGGTATTTGTGTAGCGAGCATTGCCTACTGTTGAATTTATCGGCAGACCAACATCAAAAATTGTTATGAAAACGCCATGCAAAACATTTTCATGCAAATGCAAAACATTGTCGAACATACGCCCCCTACATAGCCCCTACAGACCTTCCCACCATTATAAACACTACATTCCCCCTCCATCGTCCTCTCTGCACATTCTGTGCAGCACGTACGCTGCCATGTTGGCAACGAAGCCTTCGTCCTGGCGTTCGTCTTTGTCGTCGTCGTTTGCCAGCTTTTAATTTTAATGCGTGTTGCACGCTCGCTTCCAAAAATTAAACGCTGGCTTATTTTCCGTTTCTCTGCTCAGCTCCCTAGAAGCTCCTCCCTCTCTGCATCGCCAGCCTGCTGTCGTTTTGATAATTTCACATCTAAACATGAAGCAAAAGTTTCGCCGGCGCTTTTTGGACCGTACAAATAGGCGTCGATTAGGCAAATCAACGCATTTGTATGCAGATTATGTGCCAGCGGGCAGCGGAATAGAGAAACACATAGCCAAGTGGGATGGTAATGGGAGGGGTAGGAGTGTAGGTAGGCGAAGGTTGGGTAGGGTAGCAATTGTTGTTGTCGCTAATTGCGCATAGTCCGGCAACTTCTCAACTAGGCGTATACATCATTTTATATATGTATAGAAAACAAACACTTAATTTAAGCTATTGGGCTCTTCCATATATAATTCATGGTATTCAGTTAAAAATATCTGGATTTATTGGCATATAATAAAAATGATAAAATTAATAATTGCAAACAAGTTTGTTTTTAGTTTAAAACTGTTAAATTAAATAGTTTTTTAAAATATAATATAATAATAATACTTATTTAATATTAAAGTCCATTTTAAGCTCCCTAATATAATACACAAATACCCTATCGAAAACGTATGCATATCGATGTTCCGCTTGGATAGTTTTTAATTTTGATGCTGAAAATCTCTCACAGCTAGGGTACTGGAATACTAATATAATCAATATAATAAATACATTATTAACAAAAATTTGTTTATATGTATATATTTGCAAAATATATAGTTAATAGATTTACAACTTAAATAGCAAGATAAGACCCGCCAAAATTTTAATTTATGTTGTCTAAATAATGTATATTATTATTTATGTTGTCTTTGTACACACAAAGCGATATAATTTTTTCCCACAAAATTATATATTTTATATTTATATTTGTTTTAAATTAAAATGAATCGAAATTAAATGCTGTTTTTTTATTTTCTATCTACCAATTCAAATTTTTTTTTTTTTGTTTTTTTTTTCTTTTTTTTTCTTTTGTTTATTTTAGCTTGCCAATTATTTTCACATTTTGTTATTCATGGCTTCGCTGATGCGCGCTGCGTGTCGCTTTAAACAGTCAAAGATGTTACACTAATTTTAAGCGGCTCTTAGCCCTCACACCCAAACAGAGCATACACAAGCTCACATTCAGTGCGTCAAGGAGACAGACAGACGGACAGACACCCTCGAATCTGACAATCTCACACGCTGGCAACAACTCCCACGCCGTGTGTTGAATTTCAATGCATACTTCTAGGCCGAACATCAGAGAAAAGATAAAAACCAAAAAACAACAAAAAATAACAGAAAATAAATTCGTTTGCCATTTCGCATATCACAAGGCCAAAAGCGTTGTGTTATCTATGGCTAAGAGAAACAGGGTGCAGGGTGCAGGGTGCAAGCTGCAGGGTTCGCGGGTAACGAGGTTGGTAACTAGGAATCACATGTGATTGGTATTTGACGCCAAAATGCTGACGATGACGAGTTTTTTCCTTTTTTGAGTTTTTATTTTTTCGGTTTTTTTGTTTTTTTTTTTTGCACCACTTGCAAGTGGATTTATTTTGCAATGGCCCCAACGGAATTTTAATGGCTCGTTGCCCCCACCTTTTTGGCGGCTGAGGCACGCACGTGTCTTGCGCCAAAGACTTTTGGTGTCTGCTTAAAATTTTACTCATGCCGCTACAGCATTCGGTCTCGTTTCATTCCACCCGTTTCTCGCCGCTCGTCAGCTCGCGTCTCGTTGCGTTTGAATTCGTATCTTTTCACTCGCTTCTCGCCGCTTTCGCTCGCCCGCAATTTTAGAGCTACTCGTGTTTGTCTCTTTTTCGTTAATTTGTCGCACGCTTCCTGTTTTTATTTACACATTTCAGCCCCATCCGACCGACCGCCCGTCCGCCCTCCCCTCCTCCTGTGCCGCATGCTCATAAAATACGAAAATTTAATTAGTCGTGTAGGTAAAAATGACATTTAAAATTATTTTAGTCCCGCACATTTCGTAACATAACGAAAGCTTTTTATGCTCTTTTCTAACGGGTCTTTGATTTTTATGATTCACAATTTAAGAACTTTTCGTATAAGCACTAAATTTCTGTATTTTTATTGCGAGCATAAAAGTTATATTATTTATTATTGACTATTTGCGTCATTAAAAGAAAAAATTAATTATTTTATAGGCAACTTAAATAACAAAATTTATTTGAATTTAAGTACATTTAAATATGATGTAGTATTTTAAACCTGTCTTAAAAATGAAGAACTTTAAAATACACATCCACGATTTTAAAAAACTTTAACGAGTAAAATAAATAAATAAAAATACATTTGTGCATAAAAAATACTGATACTTTTTTAAGTCTCAATTTCAAAATAAATGCGGTGCCAAAAGTGCTGTCGAAATTAGAAAAAGTCAATCCGCAATTGTTATTGAGATAAGCTTCTAAATAACATCAATTGTAGAGGGCATTTGAAGTTCAGTTAATGTCAATCAGTTAATGTCAATAGCAATTTTTGTGTTGCTCAGTTTGTTTTATTTTTCTGCGCATTTAATTATGCACACCCGGATGTCTGTGTGTGTCTGCGTGTGCTCATGTGTGTGTGTACATTTTAAGAGCCTCGCTTGCTAAAATTTTCACATCGTTTTGCCTCGACTTTATTTGATCACTTTAAATTACCGGGGATCAAGTTGAGCTTTATTTTTTCGCACTAATTGAGAAATTTAGGAATTTTAGAATTTCTTTAACCAATGGAAAGCCGAATACAAACATTAATAGAGTGCTTTTTGTATTATTTAAGTTATTTTATATATTTGGGCATTCTATTTTAGGGTTTAATGTTGTTACACTAAGGGCAAGAGGGTAAGCTAACCCTAACCCATATTATACATACATACACACATACACACACACACACACAAACACACACACACTCCAACACACATGTAGTTAAGCGCACCTAAATACATTTTTGCTAGAATAAACAAGCAACCTTGGGATGTTTACCATAAAAAGTAGGTAAACTTGAGTGCAAAAATTGCGTATGGAGCATGCGTGTATGTGTGTGTGAGTGTACGTAAGTGTGTGTACGAGTTCAGCAACCAAACACACACTAGCATACAAAATGGCAAAATAAATGCACATAAAAAATGTGAAGCTGTCCAAGAGCTAAACTAAGAGCAAGTGGGACGGAGGGAGGGGGGTGGGGGGTGGGTGATGGCAGCGAGAACTGAATGAGACGAAATAAAAATAACAAGCAGCAAGAAAGCAAAATGAACAGAAACAGAAACCAAACTAAAGGGCTGTTGCTGTTGCCGCAGCAGCAAGTGGCACAGGGTCTAGGAGTCTGCAGAGAGTGGCGGCAGAGGGATCGGGAGTGGGAGTGGGAGGCGGCAACAGCTTTTTGCGGTCCAATGTCGAACACATTACAAGCAAAAGCACTTTTGACAAAAGGAGACGCCAGCGAAAATAAACAAACAAATAGCAAACGAAACAAACGAAGACAGCGAACAAGTGAAAGAAGGGGAGAGGAGGAATGCGAGCGAGTACCGAAGATTGCGTGGCAGATATAGGCGCGCGCTCATCATGCGTGCGGGCCAAAGGATTTCAAGGACAACAACATTAAGCAAAAGACTTTTTGCATGAACAATGCCCACAACAACAACAGAAAAAAAAACAGGCAAAGCTCGAGGAACCACAGTCAAGAGAAGCTCGGCTTTGAGAGCCTGCCTGACATTAACAACAACAACAACGAACAGTGATATCAACAACAACAACTATATCAAGTGCAGTCAAATGCAACCGACTGCGCAATACTCTACTCATACTGTAACAACAGCTGACGACAGCAAAAAGCAGCCAACCGCAAATTTAAAATCAATGTTATTAATTTCGTTACTATATTCAGTTTATTTTATCGAACAACTTAAATTAAAATAAATTTAATTAAACAAAATATAGTTACACACACTTTATAGATTTAGATAATGGTGAAAGTTTTAGATGATTGTGTAATTTTTGCTCGAAGCTTTTCAGATAGCAGATATATAGTTTTCACTTTGCGAACAGAGTATATCAGAATGCAGCGCACTTGGACAAGCAAGCGCTGGCACCAAACGGATGTCATTAAGGTGTGCGTGAGTGTTTGTGTGTGTGCGCGCTAACGTGCGTGTGTGCACCAAAATGAACTCCAGCGGGCGGAAGAAGAAGATGCAGCAACATCAGCAGTTGCAGCTCAGAAGTATGCAACACAAATGCACAGTTCGATGCATTTCAAAGGGAGGGGGACGGGGAAGGTGGCCGGCGGTTCGGTGTACATATATGCCAGACGGCATGTTCATGATGAGTTCCGGGTAAAAGAAACCAATTTGCCAGAGCTGTTAAGCAGAGAGCACAGACTTTAAGCAAACAACAAGAGCACGACCATAACTGAAAGGTCGAAGTGAAAAAGCGCGAAAGCAAACAAAAGAAATTATGGAATAAAGGAAACGACGCACCAGAGATAAACAGAAAAGATTGTGCAAGTGCAATTAACGAAACGTCAAAAATGAAAAAGTGAAAATACATACATACATAAGGAGATATTCGCAAAGGCAGGCAAAATAAAAATTTCATAGATTGAGGGAATGTTTATTCAGAATACATAAATCGGCACAAGGTTTCGAAAGGGTCTGAGATTAAAATGTTATCTTCGAGGTGCGGAAAATATTGTAGCCTTAATAAATATGTATAATGACAAATTATTTTATAAGTGACAACTGACAAGAAACTAAATTGGGCAGCTCGTTTTGTACCATTTCTTTTTCTTCTTGCTTAGCTTACAGTTAAGATCGCCACTTTTATTTACACTGCTGCAAAAAGTTCGATTCACCACTTGCTTTTCATCTTTTTATATGAAGACACACACAGTCCCATAGAAAATATCAGATTTCAACTAAGGCCGCACTTTAATAAGCTTTTTTATACCCTGGACCCATTGAAAATGGGTAAAAAGGATAAATTGGTTTTGTGCAAAAGTATGTAACAGGCAGAAGAAGACATCTCCGACCCCATAAAGTATATAAATTCATGATCCGCATCATTAGCCCTGTCTGTCTGTCTGTCGTTCTGGCTGTCTGTCTGTATAAACGTGTCGATTTCAAAAACTACAAAAGCTAGAACGCTGATCTTGAACTCATTTAGTTCGTATATGCCATACGCCGAAAAAGTTATTTTGAAATGATCGATAATCCTTTCCATTTTCTTACTATCAATATTTATCGTTTTCTGCTGATTGTTTGAGAATATCTCTTAAACTTTAAGAAGTAGAGCCACCATTTTTTTCCATTAATTCGCGTAAAGCTTACGCAGATTTTGAATATTTCGTATTTTTGATACCTCCCCCCCAAAAAAAAAACACTAATCAAATAGTACAGACTTATGAAATGGCTTGTATATATGTACATTTCAATGCTCTCAATAAGCCCAGAAAATTGTATTACCATTACACATTTGGTTTTGAAGAAAATCAAGAATTTAGTAGGCGACAGCGCTCGGTTTCAATTATTAGTAAAGATAAATCGTAGGGTTCAGGGTATTACTAGGTCGGGCGCTCTCGACTAGAGCCCTTCATTACGTCATATAGCCGAGCACACACGTCACAGAGCCCCAAACACTTAAACTGTTCATCCTGCACTTTCTGTCTCGCCTATACTGCTGGCTCTTTTTCATACACTGCGCTTTCGCCTCACGCTTTCACTCGTGATCAGCTGTCCTTCTTTCGGCGCTTCATGCGCTCTTCTATTTGCGACAAGCACGTATTTATGTGCTCATACATACATACATGCATACATAGATACAATGCCAGCATAGCGCACTTTATTATTGCTTGCTCGTGCAGAACACAATGCACTCATCCACTTGCGATATTCTTTGAGTGAAAATGCAATGTTTATGTGTGTATTTTTTATTATTCTTGTTTTTCGTAAGCTCTCTTAAAAGTTCATATTGTGCGTAATAATATCTCTAAACATTTTTCTGATCAACATGAATATTAATTTGTCAGCTGTGCACGCTTCACTTGCTCTGTTTCGTAATGCACTTTAAAGAAAATCATTTTTCTTCTCGTTCTCTAATTATGGAGTATTTGCCATGGCAGGTAAATAAATTGGCTACAAAACCAAATATTCGCTTAGCTCAGGCTTGTCCAGGGTTGCGGTTGCAGCTCAGTTGCAAGTGTTGCCAACCAACTTGCAGTTTGAATAAATATTTTATAAGCTGGCCAACTGAGCCTGTGTGTGTGTGTGTGTGTGTGTGTGTTGGCATGCTTATGCAAACTGCAGTTATTTGGTGTATGTGGCCAATAAATTAATTTAGCCGGCTCCCTGGCTAACTAGATGACTCGCATAACCTGCAAGGCCTCCGAGACGGGCAGGCCGAACGTGGCCGGCAATGGCGCTGGCGTTGATGGCGGCTGCTGTTTGCTGGGTCGAAACTATGGCCTAGTCCAAGCCCGGGCCAGGTCGGGACGTAGCTGCTCTTTGCATAATTGATGGCTGCAGGTGTATTTGCGCTCAAATGAGGCATGCTAAACACATGCCTTTGACACTTATATATAGACACACTCCCACACACACACACACACACACACACATGTACATGCATGTGCGGTCCGGTCAAACCCACTCATATAGCCATAAAACTGAAGCTTAGCTAAGCCACATTGTTAACCAAATGAAAAGAACTGCAAATTTGTATGTGTGCTTGGATGCGTGTGTGTTTGTGTGTGACAGTTGATATTTGGTAGCCAAGCGATAAATATAAATAAACACGAATAGATGACATACACAGAGTCCATAGAGCAGTTGAATACTCTACTTATAAGAGAATGCGTGACCATAATAATAAATAATAAAAAATATAGTACAAAATATGTACAAAAATATAATATCATCTAATAGAAGAGATAAGAAGAAAATATAAGATGCAAGATGTCAGCAGTCATGTTAATCATGATTTATCGGATCATATATACAATTTAAGAATTTTACCATATTTGTAAATCATCTTAAAGTGTTGCTAAAAAATTTTAAAATTAGTGAGTCAATTAAAATAAGAGCACTTTAATTATTTATCACTACAACCATACAATGCACTTATTATAACTTTAAAAATAATTAAGTTAAGATATTATGCTATTATTATGATATGCAAAGCTCATCTCAGATCGTTGATACTCTCACAAAATATGTAAAGCCGTTACGAGGGCAAGGATCCCATAAAGGGAATTTCTCCTACAAACCGTGGGCCATGTTTCGACATGGATTCAGCGAATACGCGTGTTCGCCTATTCAAATTGAAAAATTTACGTGAAAAACATGCAAATTTATGCCATAAACACAATGAGTTTAATGTGCCCGCAGCCAGGACAAGGCCAGGAAAAATAGAAAAAAAAATGAGGTGAGGGTGGGAGAAGGCCGAACTCGGCCTGTGCAAAAAACTTATGGGCTGACAACGACAACCACATTGATGACTCGATTTGTTGGGACGACATGAACAAAGGAAATTTTGAACATAAAAAAACACCGGGCTTCACTTTTTTTGTGGCATGCCACACGGAGCGTAGAGGGACGCAGGCGTGACAAAAATTATTAACAAAATTATTGAACACGTTGAGGCCGTGCCACAAATCTGCCACAGTTAAAAGCCACAGCTAAAAGAAACACCCACAATTTCCTCCAACCACCACCACCAAAAAAGGTAACTCTTTTGTCCAACGAAAAGCATACACACAATAGGGGGCGTGGCCCGACATAGGTGCCCGAGCGTTGAGGTACATATATGACATGTAGCATGGAGTTTATGAATTTATAATTGAATATTAAACAAGTTGTTTGCTCAATGAATGAGCCATAATGCCTATACAAAGCCCATAAAACTCCGGATTATACAATTATAAAATAATTTATTCAGCCTTTAAAAAACTAAAAATTTATTTCAAATTTATTAAAGCTAACCACCCGTAGACAGAATCAAATCAGATTCGTATTCGTATTAGCTGAATATATATTTCATTTCATTTTCTATATTTATACATACATATATGAAAAACTAATTGAGCTGACTGACTGACTGACTGATTGATTGACTGACTGACTGACTGATGATTAATACACAGCCCAGTAAAAGCTAACAATCTGTATTTGTGACACACAAAAAGTGAACATAAAATTGTTTGACAATTTCTCCTGTTAGAGTAAAAACTTGTTTATTTTTGTTTTTTATCTGATAAACTTCAATATTACTTTTACAAATTCGTTTAAGACTTTTATATATAATTAATTTGTACATTTAAATTCATAAATATCTAAATTTGATTTAACTATATTCTGCAATCTGTTCATGCCAATTAAAAATCTAAATTGTATTGTTGAAGTCGAAAAATTTAATAATATAAAAGATGTGCAAGGACATTTAAACTTCGTCTGCTCAAAGTCAACATATTGTGTTGGATTTAATACATTAGGTATTATGGTATAGGACTATGTGAAAATGAGTTTTAAAATATTTATTAGATTATTAGTATGAGTAAATATTATTATTACGAAACACAATGGACACTGGAATTTGTACCCCTAACCTATTTGTTCACTTTTTTAAATACTATTTGTAATATATAAATATGTATATAAATCAAAAAGTCTTTTTCCCGCCTAATGTGTAGCCAATGTATTGGTTACAGATACCTTTTATACAATTTGTACATGAATGCATTTGAGGTATTTTGAATGCTCTCTCAGTTTTAGCTAACAGATTGCATTTATAATTTCAAATGCACTTTTCATAGCACGCGATGTGTGTGTGTGAGTGTGTGTGTGTGTGTGTGTGTGT
>SCDS01001456.1:0-11902 GCA_004149465.1 Drosophila nigromelanica
GTGTTGTGGTGCGGGACGGGCAGGGCAGCCTGATTTCCGCCATTGTGCAGTCGGGTGACAACACGGTCCGTTCGCTGGATCTCACCTCTGTCGGCAGCGCCAATGTGGTCCGCAGTACTCTGGTTGCTTCGGGGGAGACGGTCAGCGGTCTTTCAATCGGGAGTACCGGGCTAAACAGCTATCAGAACACGCTGAGTATCGGGGGTGTTGTTTCCGGTCTTGCGGTCCGTAACGTGAATACGACGATCCTGTCCGGGGGCGTGCTTGAGGGGGACGTTTCTCTCGCCAGCAGCACAAATCCCTACGAGAATCTTTACGGGGGCGTTTTTGTTACAAACGAGGCCGGAACGGTTTCCGGTGTGGATATTTTGAAGAACGTCACGCTGTATAATGAAAGTGCGGGCATTCTGAACCACGTCACCATCCATAGTGGCGCGATGCTTCAGACGCAGGGTAACGCTCTTTCTGACGTCCTCGTGCAAAGTGGTGGCCTGCTGGATGCGTATTTCGGGAGCAGCACCGGCCAGACCGGCGGCACTCTGGAAGTCGGGGCACATTTCGCAACATATGCCGGTCTTTCTACGACAATTGAAAATAACAAGCTCTCGGTTTCAAAGTCAGATACGCTTGTTGAGCAGTTCAATATCGCTCTTTCTTCCGATGCGCAGGCTGGTGAAACCGGCGTTCTGCTAGACGACAACGGGTATTATACAGTTACGGAAGGGTACGTTGTTAGCGCGGGGCAGACGTCAACCGGGCTGGTGGTGCCGGGTTCTCATGCGCTGGAGGTTCAGGCTGGTGGCATCAGCGTGGATGCCACATTGTCTTCTCCCACCAGTGGCGTAACCAGTGCGCTGGAGGATGTGTGGGGCAGCAGCCTCAGTACACATGTTCAGAGCCGGACAGAGCAGATCGTTCATTCAGGTGGCGTCAGCCTTCAGGCCGATGTTCTGAGTGGCGGGGTGCAGACCATTCAGTCTGGCGGTGTTGCATCTGGTGCCACCCTGAGCGGTTGGCCAACACAGGAAACGGTTTTGGCGGGTGGCAGTGCTGTCAGCGCGGTGCTGACAGGAGGCGCCTCCCAACTCGTCTCTGTTGGTGGTTTGTCGCTCAACACAACAGTTATGTCCGGGAGTCAGG
Organism: Drosophila nigromelanica; assembly: GCA_004149465.1. Classification (NCBI taxonomy): domain Eukaryota; kingdom Metazoa; phylum Arthropoda; class Insecta; order Diptera; family Drosophilidae; genus Drosophila; species Drosophila nigromelanica. The sequence goes on from SCDS01001456.1 coordinate 1,141, forward strand.
AGTTCATCTCTTCGGATGGTATTGCATCCGGGACGGACATTCAGTCCGGCGGGGTAGCCTATGTCTCCCAGCAAGGCACTCTGGATGGGTTCACGGTTGAAAGTGGTGGAGAACTGATCCTGTATGGTCAGGCGCTGCGCGGAGAGGTGCAGAGTGGCGGCATCTTGGCTTTTTGGGATGGCGCTTCCGCGTCCGGCGGGAGTGTGCTGGCTACGGGCAGCGGTGGCGTCGCGGTGGAAAGTTTTGCCCTTGGTAACCTGCCGCCCAATGCCGGAGGGGAAACGCCCCTTCTGAAAGAAGTCACGTCCGGATATCAGACCTATTATGAACTGGATGATGGCACGCCCTGCTATTGCCCCGGCACGCTGATTGCCACCACCCGTGGCGAGGTTGCGGTGGAAGATCTGGAAATCGGGGACCGTGTTGTAACGGCTTCCGGCAAACGCCGCCCCATCCGCTGGATTGGTAACCGGGCGTATTCGGGCCGCTTTGCCGCGACCAACCCGGATGTTCTGCCCATTCTGTTCCGGGCCGGGTCACTCGGGGTCGGGGCCTCGGGCGAGGCTCTGCCACGGCGGGATTTAAGGGTCTCCCCGCTGCACGCCATGTATCTGGAGGGCGTTCTGGTGCCCGCGCAGGCGCTGGTAAATGGCACGTCCATTGTGCGGCTGACGCAGGTGGATCACGTGGCGTATTTCCATGTTGAGCTGAAAACGCATGACATTCTGCTGGCGGAAGGGGCTCCGGCGGAAAGTTTTGTGGATGATGATAGCCGCGGCATGTTCCATAACGCGCATGAGTATGCGGAGCGCTACCCCAATGAGCGTAAAGGCACCGTGCAGTATTGCGCGCCACGGGTGGAAGACGGCGCACAGCTTGAGGCCATCCGCCAGCGGCTGAACAGCCTGCCGGTGGCGCAGTGCGTCAGCACAGCCCGCGCCGGATAAGCCGGATGCGAGGGTGTCTCCTTCAGGGAGACGCCCCGCAGCTTGCCGGAAGGGTGTAGGGTGTCCTCACTAAAACCCCCAGCAAAGTCTAAGGGAACACAATCCCGGCGCGGAAAGCCTCTGCCAAACCCTCAGCCAGCGAAGGGGGCGCGCGCATCTGCGCCGAAGCCAGACTCTGCGTCTAAACCTAAACCTCAGCTTAAGCCTGAGCCTGAGGCCCCGCAACAGAAGAAGCGGGATGTATCTTCTGAGGTTCGGAAACCGCGTGCGCGGAAAACTACCGTAAAAGTGGCGGCCTCGCCCCGTGTCGGGCCAGCGCTGGCGCGCCTGCGCGCACGCCAGAGAGCAGCATCTGCCAGAAGAACGCTTGCAAAACAGCCGGAGCAGAAAGCCGCTCCAGAGCGGATCTCTCAGGCAAAGCCGCGCAGCCGGAAACCGGACGGCAGGATAGCACCCGTCTCACCCGCTGTTATTCAAAAAGCCCGCGTCCCTAAAACAGAGAGTCCGAAACCTTCCGGGGCCACGTCGCCCCAGACCATATCCGTCACACCGCCGCAGGCCATAAAAGCGGAACAGCCTTCCGGGCCGCGCTTCCCGCCTTTGCGGGGGCATCTGGACGTGCGGGAGCGCGGGCGGCTGGCAGGCTGGGCGAGTGATGGCTCCGGCAGGCCGGTGCGGCTGCGGGTGCTGGATAACGGCGTAACGCTTGGTACGGTGCTGGCGCAAACCTTTCGGGCTGATTTGAAAAAAGCCGGATTTGGCGAGGGTCGGTGCGCCTTTGAATTTATTATTGAAGGCGGCCTGTCCGACACGGAAGACCATGCCATCCGTGTGGAACGGGTGGAAGATCACGCGGCCCTTGTCGGCTCGCCGTGGATTGTCCGGGCAAAACGCCAGCCTGTTGCCCCGGCGCGGGCCGTCGCCCCGCTGCCGTTACCATCGCCAGAGTGCGGGCAGGGCTATCTGGATTACGTGGACCATCGGCGTGTCTGCGGCTGGGCGCAGGATGCCGCGCGCCCCCACCTGCCGGTCACAATACAGATTCTGGATAACGGCGTTCTGGTAACGCGGGTTTTGGCCAACCGCTACCGGGGGGATCTGGATGTGGCCGGGTCTGGCGGCGGCCGACACGGGTTTGACTGCCTTCTGCCCGTGCCCTTTACCCCCACGGAGCGACATGTGATCCGCGTGCTGCGGGATGAAGACGGCGTGGAACTGCGTGGCTCCCCGTGGGTTCTGGACCCTGTTGCGGAGCTTGGGGCTGATGTGCAGGACGCCTTTGCCCGCATTGTCCAGAATCTGCATGGACGAAAAAACTCTGAGCAGGCGCTGGGGTTTCTCATGGAGCAGGTGACAGCGCTGAGGCAGAAAATAGCGGATCAGGCGACGGGCCGTCCCCGCAAGGCACAGGAGCGCGACCATGCTGTGCGCTCTGGCACCCGTGCAGCCGGGAAAGCGAAGGCACAGGCGGCAGGGCGTATCCTGTTTGTGGATGACTATTTCCCTGATCCAACGCGGGATGCAGGGTCTCAGGCCATTTTTTCCCACATGCAGGCGGCGCAGGCGCTGGGGCTGGAGGTGGTGTTTGCTGCGTCCCGGGAGCCGGGTGCGCCCCCGGCTGCCCGCGCCCTGCTGGAGCGGGCGAAAATATCGCTCTGGAGCCTGCCTTTCTGTGCCTCCGTTGAGGAAGGGCTGAGGCTGGAACAGCACGGTTTTGCCTGCGTGTATCTGCACCGTGTGGGAATTGTGTCCCGCTATATGGATCTGGTGCGGCTGTATCAGCCCAAAGCGCGTGTGATCTATAGCGTGGCGGACCTGCATTTCCTGCGGCTGGAGCGGCAGGCGCGGGAAATGGAACAACCGGAACTGCTGCCCCGCGCAGCCAGAGTGCGGCTGCTTGAAGGGCTTGGCGCATTGCAGGCCAATGTCACGCTGACCCATTCCCCCGTAGAGGCTGCGCTGCTGCACCAGCTTGCGCCGGGCGCGCGGATATGCACCGTGCCATGGTGTGTGCAGGCCGTGCGCAAAAAGCCGCGTCTGGCCGGGCGGCGGGGTGTGGTGTTTGTGGGGCATTACGCCCATGTGCCGAATGTGGATGCCGCGTTCTGGCTTGTGCGGGAGGTCATGCCCCTGGTCTGGGCGCATGTGCCGGATATGCCGTGTGTGCTGGTGGGCAGTTCCATGCCGCCCTCCGTGCAGGCGCTGGCAGGCCCGCAGGTGCAGGCTCTGGGGCATGTGCCGGATCTGGCGCCGCTTTATGCGCAGATGCGGGTGGCGGTTGCGCCCCTGCGGTTTGGGGCTGGCGTGAAAGGCAAGGTGCTGGACAGTTTTGCGGCGGGCCTGCCGTGCGTCATGACACCTGTGGCGGCTGAGGGTCTCGCTCTGCCGGAGATTTTGCAACCCCTTGTGGCACGGGATGCCGCCGGGTTTGCGCGGGTTATTCTCGCATTGCAGGACGATGCGCGGGCAACGGCTGTGGCGCAGGCCGGGTGGCAGTTTGTAAAAGAGCATTTCTCCCGGAAAACCATAACAGGCAGCCTGAAAACAGTCTTTTTATGACGATTTCGTGCTGCCGCGTGTTCTGCTTGATCCGCCAGCCGCCGCTCCTGTAATCTGCCGGTGGGATTGTCCCAACCCTAAAAAGGCAGACAGGATTCATGACAAAAAAAGCAAAAATTGTCCTGCTTGCAGGTGGCCTTCTCCTTGGAGGCGCACTGCTTCCCTCCCACACGCCCGCACACGCCAGAACAGTGCATTTTACCCCGGATACAAACAGCGCTGTGGTTTCCGGCACTGTGGAAGGAACGGAGATGATCCCGTTCCGGCTGGCCCTGCGCGAGGGGCAACGGCTGGATGTGCAGTGCCATGCCCGCAAGAAGGGGATCTTCTTTGTCGTCAAAGACCCGACCGGCGCTGTGATTTATAAGAGTGCGGAAAGCCCGCAGCCCGACAGGTGGACCGGGCAGGCCAGTGCGCCCGGCCGGTATACGCTGGCGGTCTATCAGCAGCATCCGGCCACCCGTAAGGGCCAGACGGCATTTTTCCGGCTGCATCTTACGGTTGCGGAAGCCTCAGCCGCCGGTTTTCTCCCGTAACGCGGCCAGCGCCATTGTGGTGGCGTGGGTCAGCGGTGCGGGCAGAGCAGTCAGCGGGAACCAGTCCAGACCGCCATGTTTGTGCGGTTCCTGCACACGCGCCTGCCTGGTAAAGCCGGACACGGTATAAACAGGGGCAACCCAGTGCGTGCCCGCAGCCGCGTCAATCTGGTCCACAACACAGAGCAGGGCTGGCTGACGGATCACCAGTCCGGTTTCCTCCAGAACTTCCCGCGCAACGGCGGCGGGAACGGTTTCAAACGCATCGACCTTGCCGCCCGGCAGGCCCCAGCACCCGGCTTCCGGCGCGCGCAGGCGGCGCAGGAGCAGAATGCTCCCCTCCTGCAAAATCAATGCGCCACAGCCTAGTCGGGGTTCTGTCATCAGGCGGGTCCTTCTGGTCGGGGGGGGGAGTGCCCTGCATATCCCGCTGCGGACTTTTACAAAACAGTGTGGTACACCCCCATCCTGCGGTGCGGGCAAAAAACTGCCTGACACGGGAGCGGGGCGAGACAGGAAGGCAGGGTGCGGACAATGACGGTGGGGAAAACTTTCAAGGCTCTTCTGGACCGGGCCAATGAGAGCATTGCTGTCAAAATGACCATGCTGTTTGGCAGCATCTGGTGCGTGTACGTGTTTTTGTGTTCTCGCTGATCCCGGTTCTGGTGCCGCAATGGCAGAATACCCTGCTCTATATCAGCAACTGTATCCAGCTTGTCGCGTTACCAGCGCTTATGGTGGGCAATGCCGTGCTGAGCCGGGGCGCGGACAAGCGGGCGGCGGAAGACCATCAGGCGCTGCTGGAAATCCTGTCAGATGTGCGGGAGGAACTGGCGGACCTGAAGGACCGTACCGCGGGCCTTGCGCAAAGCACATCGGAAGCGCTGCAACGGCCTGAGCTGGAAAACGTGTCCATTTCCGACCAGACTTTTGTGGATGTGGAAGGCCAGAACAGCCGCGTGACGGACTGACTGGCGGTCTGGCAGACCCGCCTGCGGGGCCTGCCGGAAAATAGAACGGGCCGTTTCCGGCAGGCAGGAGGCAGGCTTTTGCGGGAGTGCTGCGCATGACGTCTCTGGGCCTTTTCGCGCTGGTTATTGGACTGGCTTCTCTTTTTGCCCTGCTGAATGAGCGCCTGCTCCGGCTGCCGCTGACCATTGGTATTCTGGTCTTTTCCCTGCTTGCTGCAGCCCTGCTGCTGCTGGCGGAGGCTGTGCTGCCCGGTTCTGGCGCGGCACAGGCGCGTGCCCTGCTGGCGCAGATTGACCTGCCGCACACGCTGCTGGATGGCGCGCTGGCCTTCCTGCTGTTTGCCGGGGCGCAGACGGTGGATGTGCGGGCCTTATGGGGGCGCAGATACTCCGTGCTGGCGCTGGCCGTGCTGGGCACGCTTCTGGCGGTTCTGCTGTTTGCAGGCGGGATCTGGGGCGTGTTTGGCCTGCTGGGCTTTTCCATCTCCTTCCCATGGTGTGTGGTGCTGGGTGCTATTCTGGCCCCGACAGATCCTGTCTCCGTGGTGGGGATGCTGCGGCGGCTGGGGCTGCCCGGCCCCATACAGGCTCTGTTTGCGGGGGAAAGTCTGCTGAATGATGGCGTGGGCGTGGTGATTTTTACCGTAGCCCTCAGCGTGGCGATTGATGGCGGCTCGGCCCATGCCACCCGCCTTGCGGAAGCTTTTGTGTGGGAAGTTGGCGGGGGCCTGCTGGTGGGGCTTGCGGGGGGTGGTCTGGCGCTGGCGGCGTTACGGGCCGTGCGTGATCATCACGTGGAACTGCTGATCTCTCTGGCACTGGCCAGCGGGGTCTACAGCGGTGCCGCCGCGTGGGGCATGTCCGGCCCGATTGCGGTTGTTGCGGCGGGGCTGATGCTCGGCGCACCCGTTGCGCAGGCGGCGCTGACACCGCAGGGCCGGGTGGACCTCGCCGGGTTCTGGAGCCATGTGGATGAGATTCTGAACGCCCTCCTGTTTGTTATTATCGGGCTTCAGCTTGTCGCCCTCAGCTTTGCCCTGCCGGTGGTGGCGGCCGCCTGTATCGCGCTGCCGCTGGCGGTGCTGGTGCGCGGGGCCAGCGTGCTTCTTGCCACACTCCCCCTGTATGTTCTGCGCAGGGAGCGTCTGGGCGTGCTGGCGGTGCTGACGGGCGGTGGCCTGCGGGGCGGTATTTCTCTGGCGCTGGCCCTCAGCCTGCCCGCCGGGCCGGAGCGGGAACTGCTTTTATGTGTCAGCTATAGTGTTGTTGTCTTCACCATTCTTGTACAGGGCATGACCATTCAGCCACTGGTGCGGAAATTTTATCCGGTCGGCCAGACCGGAGTAGAGAAAGGATAAACCCTGATGCGGGTGTGCGCTCACGCACGGCAGATCTTGCTGGCCACTGTTGTTGTCTCAGGCGTGGTGCCCGTTGCCGCCCGTGCGCAGGGGGCAGGGCAAGGAGAAGTGCAGGGTGCGGCGCATGGCGCTGCGGAGGGAACGCAGGCCCGCAGTCCGGTGGCGGAGCGTGATGGGCACCAAAGCGCTCCGGCAACGTCCTCCCGGCGTGCGCGGGCCGGGAAGCCCGGCCACGTAGTAGCCGGTCACGCAGCAAAAGGGTCGGGGGACGTGCGGGCCGGAAAGGGTGTTCAGGCGCATCCGGCCGTATCCGGCCCGGTGCAGGCGCAGGGGGCCGAGCATGTGGACGTGCATGCGGACCCTGTGGCGCTGCACGCGGGCGGCGGCCTGCTGCGGCCGCAGGATGCGCCAAAGGCGATCAGTGTTGTGGGGGCGGATTTTATCGGGCGGCAGGCTCCGTCCGCCACGGCGTTTGATCTGGTGGCTCTGCTGCCGGGGGCCAATGTGGCCTCGTCCGACCCGCTGGGTTTTTCTCCCCAGACCAATATTTCCGTGCGCGGCCTGAACGGGGATGCTATTGGCTATGTGCTGGAAGGCGCACCGCTGAACGATATTGCTTATTACACTGGCTACCCCAGCCAGTTTGCCGATAGTGAGAATTATGACAGCATTGCCCTCCAGCAGGGGGCCGCGGATCTGGACAGCCCGGTGCTGAACGCGGCAGGCGGCCTGATGAGCCTGCGCTTCCGCACCCCGGCGGAAAAGGCCGGGGGGCAGGTGGATATTTCCTACGGCTCCTATGACACCAACCGCGAATATATCCGGCTGGAGAGTGGCGAGATTGGCAAAACCGGCCTGCGCGGCTTTGTCTCTTACTCCCACGCGGCCAGTGATAACTGGCGCGGGCCGGGGCGGGATGTGCGCCAGCATGTGGACTTCAAGCTGCAAAAGGACTGGGGGCGGGGGAACACGGCCTCGCTCCTCGGCTCATGGAATCAGGCGATTGACAGTTATTACCCGCAGGTTTCCAAAGAAAGCTGGGCGCAGGACGGGATTCACGGCGCGAATAATCTGGCCCGGCGCTATGATATGACGAATGCGGCGGCGGGCACGGATTACTGGCGGTTGTATCGCCAGCCTGAGCGCACGCTTTATCTGGCCGCTCCGGTCAGCCTGCATCTGGCGCACGGCCTGACGCTAAAGGCCACGCCCTACGCGCAGGGGGCCTATGGCAACGCTCCCGGCGGCACGCAGATCCCGACCTCCGGCCTGTATAACGGCACCCAGCCTCTGGCGGATGCCCTGACGCTGCCCAGCACGCAGGATGGCTGGGCGACTGTCCGGGCGGATTACACCCAGCGCAGCTACCGGTCCGGCTTTACCGCCGCACTGGACTGGAAGCGCGGCGTGAATGATCTGGTGCTGGGCTACTGGTATGATTATTCCGACGATACTGAAAAACAGCAGTTCACTGCTGTATCCGATGGAGGATATGCCGCCAACATCTGGGGCAATGGCGGGGTGAGCGGCATTCATCTGTCCGACGGGTCTCTGCTGCTGGGCACCAATAACCACACCGTGACGCAAACCAATGCGCTGTTTCTGGGTGACCGGCTTTCCCTGCTGCATGACCGGCTTTTGCTGACGGCAGGCTTTAAGGAAGTGATGATGACGCGCACCGGCACCAACGCCATGCCGGGTGCGGCCTATCATGCCAACACCAACAGCGCGGTGCCGCTGCCGCGTCTGGCGGCGCGTTTCCAGATTACGCCGCATCATCAGGTGTTTTTCAGTGCGACCACCAATTTCCGCACCCCCGCGGAAACAGCGTTGTATGATGTGTTTGACCCGACCTCCGGCCAGACGGAAAGCAAGGGCAGCACGCATGTCAAAAACGAATATTCCATCTCGGAAGAGCTGGGTTACCGCTACGCGGATGACCGGTTTGTGGGCAGCGTCACGCTGTTCAACTACAATTTTACAAACCGGCAGGTGGCCACGCTGATTTCAGAAAACGGTTCTTTTGTGCAGTCCACCATGAACGCAGGCGGGCAGACCAGCCGGGGCGTGGATGTGGAGTTTGGCCTGCGCCCCTGGCATCACCTCAGCCCGTATGTCTCGGGCGAGTATCTGCACGCCACCATTGATAATGATATTGAAACGAACGGAGACCTGCTGCCTACACGCGGCAAAACTGCCGTGCGCAGCCCGACACTTCAGGCAGCGGCAGGCCTGACGTACGATGACGGGCATTTTTTTGGCACGGCGACCGTCAAATATACCGGCCACCAGTACGCGACGTTCATGAATGATGAGCGCATGTCGGATCATGTGACAGGCAATCTGGCCGTGGGCTACCGGCTGGCGGATGTGGCGATGCTGCACAAGCCGGAATTCCGCATGAATTTTATCAATATCAGTAACCAGCATTACCTGTCCGGCGTGGCGGACCCGACGCTGAATGCAAAGGACACGACGGGCCGTTACGGCACCACGCTCGCGGGCAGTGCGCCGGATTATTACGTGGGGGGCGGGTTTGCGGCCTTGTTTACCGCCTCTACAGGGTTCTGAGAGGCATGTCCGGTCTGCCGTCCCGCCTGCTGCGTGATCAGCCCTCCGGAGCCTCTTCGGCGCAGCCGCCTGCGGTGGTGTCTGGCGGGGTGGGTCACGCCTGCGCACCCGGCCAGTTTGGCGTGCATGGCGTGCAGGAAAAGCGGGACTGGCCGCCGCTGACGGAGGCGGAAGTGGCGTCTGTGCTGGCACATTATCCGGCCCTGCCGCCGGTTGCCGCGATCCTCTGGCACAGTATGCGGCCCTTTTCCGCCGCCGGGATTGTGCAGATGCAGGGGGCATCCCCGAAAACCGTGGTGGTCAAACGCCACCATGCGCAGTTGCGCAGTGTGGCGGCGCTGGAAGTCGAGCACGCCTTTATGCGGCATCTTGGCGCGCGGGGGCTCCCGGTCAGCACAGTGTTGCGCACTGACGGTGGTGCTGGCGGTGCTGGCGGTGCTGGCAGCGGCGCATCTGCGCTGACGCAGGGCCAGTGGACGTATGAGGTCTTTCTGCCTGCGCAGGGCGAGGATCTGTATCGGGAGACCATGTCCTGGCAGCCCTATCAGTCTTTGGATCATGCGCGGGTGGCGGGGGCAGAACTGGCGCGGCTGCATAAGGCGGCGGAGGGGTTTGAGGCTCCGGCGCGGGGGGAAGCCTGCCCGCTTGTCTCCAGTCTAGTGGCGGTCGGGCAGGAGGATTTTTTGCCCGCATTGCGCGCATGGGGTGTGCGGCAGCCGGGGTTGGCGCAGCAACTGGCTGGCCGGGCGTGGGAGCAGGATGTGCAGGCGGCGCTGGGCCCGTTTCATGCCGTCCTGTGTCCGCTGCTCGGCGCGGTTAAACCCTGCTGGGGGCACGGTGACTGGCATGGTTCCAACCTGCTCTGGGCACCGGGGCCTGCTGCTGGGATATGCAGCGTTCTGGATTTTGGCATGGCGGACCGCACCTGCGCGGTGTTTGACCTTGCCGTAGCGCTGGAGCGCAGCGGGGTGATGTGGCTGGATCTGGCTGGCCCGGATGTGGTGGTGTATCCGCAGATACAGGCGCTGCTGGATGGTTACCAGAACGTGCGGCCCCTGAGTGCGGCGGAACGCGCCCTGCTGGTGGCATTTCTGCCGCTGGTGCATGTGGAATTTGCGCTCTCGGAAGTGGCGTATTTTGGTACGTTGCTGAAGGATCCGGCCTCGGCGGAGGTCGCCTATACGGAGTATCTGCTGGGCCATGCCCGCTGGTTTGCCGGGGGTGAAGGCCGTGCCCTGCTGGACTGGCTGCCTGCGGCGCTGGCCCGTGGTGCGGCTGCTGCATCATGAGCCTGACAGAACTGTTCGCCGTGCTGTTCAGTGCCGCGGGGGTGTGGCTCACGGGCCGCAGAGCCATGCTGTGCTGGCCCGTCATGCTGGTGGCGTCCCTGCTGTATGGCGTGGTGTTCTGGCAGGCGCAGCTCTATGCGGATACAGGGTTGCAGGGCGTGTTTGCAGCGCTTTCCCTCTATGGCTGGTGGGGTTGGCTGCGGGGCGTGCGGGATGAGGGCGCGGTGCAGATTGTCCAGCCCTCCCGTGCCACTGTGCTGCGTGGCGTGGCGCTGAGCCTTGCCGCCGGGCTGCTGATGGGGGCCGCCCTGTTCCGCTGGACGGATGACCCCAACCCCGTGCTGGATGCGCTGCTGAGTGTGTTCAGCGTGCTCGGGCAGGTCTGGATGGCCCGCCGCTATCTGGCCTGCTGGGTGGTCTGGCTGACGGTGGATGTGGTCTACACGGCGCTGTTTGTGGTGCGTGACCTGTATCTGACCGCAGGCCTCTATGCCTCCTTTGTCATACTGGCCGTTATGGGGTGGACCCAGT
>SCDS01001457.1:1439-15278 GCA_004149465.1 Drosophila nigromelanica
TGCTGCCGGAACAGGCTGCCTATTGTGGCATCAGCTACCCGGAACTGTGTGGCTGGCTGGTTGATCAGGCGACCTGCCGCCAATGAGACCCCCGTCCTCCCCGTCCGACCGCCCGTCACGCCTCGGGCTGTTTGCCAGACGCCAGAAACGGCTGTTTGGCGTGCTGGTTCTGGCTGCGCTGGGGGGAGGAGCCTATCTGTATCTTCAGCAGCCGGGCGCGCAGGAGCGCCTTGCCCCGCTGCGCGACAAGGTTCTCAGTTCCGCCCCGCTGCGGATTACCAGAATTCAGGTGCAGGGCGCGCAGCTCACCAGTGATGCCGCCATTCACAAAGCCCTTGGCGTTGCGGTGGGGGTCCCTGTGCTGAATTTCAGCGTCTCCGACGCGCGGGACCGCCTGAACGCCCTGCCGTTTGTGGATCACGTGACGGTCGAGCGCCATCTGTCGGGTGAGATTAACGTCACCATTACCGAGCGGCCGCCTTTTGCCGTCTGGCAGCATAAAGGGCATTTTGAACTGATCGACCGGCAGGGCAAACGTGTGCCTGATCAGGGTATGACTGGCAAAGATGCCGAAGCCTTTACCAAACTGCCGCTGGTAGTAGGGGATGGCGCGAACGAGGCCGCTGCCGCCCTGATTGACGCACTGGGGCAGGAACCCTCCGTGCGGGATCACGTCACCGCCGCCGTGCGTGTAAGCGACCGGCGCTGGAACCTGACCCTGCGGGACGGCGCAACGGTTTTCCTGCCAGAAGGCGAGGAAATCCCCGCCATTCATCGTCTGGCGAAGCTGGATGCCAGCACCCATCTACTTGACCGCCCGGTGGTGCTGATTGACATGCGTCTGCCCGACCGCCTGACCATCCGGGAACGTCCGCCGCAGCCTGACCCAGCCCCCCAGCCCGGCGCGGACGCCGCTCCCGGCGGCCACGCTCCACAGCCTCCATCACAACCCGGCAGCCCACAACCCGCTGGCCGGCAGGGAAGTCCCGCATGATCAACCGCGCGCGCCCGTCCTTTTCGCTTAACTCTGACGCTCCGTCCCGTTTGCGTAAGAAAGCCGGTACAGCCTCCTCTTCATCCAGCCTGCGGATGAGCGGGGATGACACCATTCTCCCCCTGCCCCCGTCCGAGACCAACAAGCGCCCCCGCACCTGGCGCAATGGTTATTCAGCCGTGCTGGATATCGGCTCCACCAAAATCACCTGCCTGATTGGCAAAGGCGAGCCAAATGGCAGCCTGAAAGTAATCGGCTGTGGCTGGCGGCGGTCCGCCGGGGTGCGTAACGGAGCGATTACGGACCTGCACGCTGCGGAAGCCGCCATCCGGGCGACTGTCGGGCAGGCAGAGCTGATGGCTGAACGCACGATTGACCGCGTGGTGGTCAACCTCTCCTGCGGGCATCCGGCCAGCCGGCTGTTCAACGTGCGCTGGCCTGTTGGCGGCCGCGTGGTGACGGAAGCTGACATCCGCCGGGTTGTCACGGAAGGCCGTGTGCAGGCCACAGTCGAGGGGCGTGACGTTGTCCATACCCTGCCGATTGATTTTACAGTGGATGATACGGAAGGTGTGGCCGACCCGCGCGGGCACCTTTGCGAAACCCTGAAGGCGCGCCTGCATATTATTGACGCCGCCTCCACCGCGCTGCTCAACCTTGAAACCGTACTGAGCCGTGCGGAACTCAAGGTGGAAGCACTGGTATCCTCCCCCCTCGCCTCCGGCCTGTCCGTTCTGGATGCGGATGAACGTGAACTTGGTACGACCGTTGTGGAAATGGGCGGCGGCACGACCTCTCTGGCTGTTTTTGGAGAAGGCCAGATCCTGCATACCGCACAGATCAGCGTCGGCGGGCTGCACGTCACGCGTGATATTGCACGCGGCCTCAGCACTTCTCTGGAAAATGCGGAACGACTCAAAACAGTTTACGGCAGCGCAGATCTTTCGTCTGACGTGGAAGATGAAATTCTGACGGTTGAACTGCTGGGGAATGACGTTCCTCATTTTGAACAGATTTCACGTGCACAGCTTGGGCGTATCATCCGCCCCCGCATGGAGGAAACTCTTGAACTGGTGCGTGAAAAACTGGACGGCGCAGGGCTGGGCAATGCCGCCAGCGGCCGGATTGTGCTGACAGGCGGCGCCTCTCTGCTGGATGGAATGCGCCCGCTGGCCGAACGTATTCTTGGCGCCTCCGCCGCGCGCGGGCGCAGCGGTGGCCCGGCCTTTACGCGCTCCGTCCGGCTCGGGCGGCCCAAACATATTCTGGGTTTGCCGGAAAACACGGCGGCAGCGGCAGGATTTGCTACAGCCGCTGGCCTGCTCTCATGGGCCGCCAGTGCGGAACGCCCGTTTGGAGATGTTGAATTCCGTGCAGCCCCACCCTCGGGGATGTTACAAAAACTCGTCGCTTTTATTCGTGACAGAGTTTGATACAGTCAGAGAAATATTGGTAGATTCACTCTAGCCTCAACCTAAAAATTTCGTTAGTTTGCCCCACTTGCCCGGGAGAGCCTCATGACACTGAACCTGACCGTTCCACCTCAGACACATGCTGATTTTTCGCCGAAAATTACGGTTTTCGGTGTTGGGGGCGGTGGCACAAACGCAGTTGATAACATGATTGCGTCCAGCCTTCAGGGTGTGGAATTTGTTGTTGCCAATACGGATGCGCAGAGCCTTGCCAAAAGCCGGGCGGACCGCCGCGTGCAGCTTGGCCCGCACCTGACCCATGGGCTGGGTGCCGGTGCAAAGCCGGAAGTGGGCCGGGGCGCTGCGGAAGAAGCGGCTGATGAACTGGCGCGGTATCTGGATGGCTGCCACATGGTGTTCATCACCACCGGTATGGGTGGCGGCACGGGCACCGGGGCTGCTCCTGTTATCGCCCGCATGGCGCGTGAGCGGAATATTCTGACGGTTGGTGTTGTCAGCAAGCCTTTTGACTATGAAGGCAAGCGCCGGGCCCGTATTGCGGAAGAAGGCATCAAGGAACTTCAGCAGTATGTTGATACGCTGATTGTCATTCCGAACCAGAACCTGTTCCGCGTCGCGAGTGAACGGACAACTCTGCGTGAAGCCTACAAGATGGCTGACCATGTTCTCTACATGGGTGTGCGTGGCGTGACCGACCTGATGATGGCTCCGGGCTACATCAACCTCGACTTCGCCGATATCCGCAGCGTGATGGCGGAAAGGGGTAAGGCCATGATGGGCACGGGTGAAGGCGAAGGTGAAAACCGCGCTGTTGAAGCCGCCGAGGCCGCTATTGCCAACCCGCTGCTGGAAGACACCTGCATGTCCGGCGCGCAGGGCCTGCTGGTCAACGTGACCGGCGGTGAAGACATGACGTTCTTTGAAGTGGATGAAGCCTGTAACCGCATTCGCCGAGAAGTGGCGGAAGACGCCGTCATGGGGGGGGCAGCTCAGCCTGCCTCCGGCAGCCACATGCAGCAGCCGTCTACGCCGCGCATGGACCTCGGCATGCAGCAGACCCGCCCTGCCGCTCCGGCCCCGCAGGCGTATCAGCCGCAGCCGGGTGGGCAGCATGTCTCCCCTCCGCCTGCCCATAGCGTCCCCGGCCAGATCAACACGGCTCCGGCCTCTGCGGCCCCTGCACAGCCCCAGCCGCAGCGCCCCGCAGCCTCCCCGCGTGCAGGCCTGTTTACGGAAGCCCCGCGCTCCCCGTATCTGCCTGAATCCAGCCAGCCCTCCTCCCGCAGCCTGTTTGGCCGCGTGACCGGCGCCTTCCGCCGGACGGGCATGGGTGAAGAACAGCGGCATGAACCGGCATCAGAACCGCAGCGCCCCATGGTCAGCCCCGCTGGCCAGCAGGGCCCGAGCGTGCGTCCAGCTGACACGGATGATGCAGGGCTTGAAATTCCGACCTTCCTGCGCCGCCAGTAATCAGGCGCAGTTTTCTGCCGCGCTGCTCATCAGGGCAGCGCGGTTTTTTTATGTAATAGACGGCAATAATGATTGCCTCGCCAGAACAGAAGGCGGGCTTTAGCGTTACCCTGCACGTCTTTTAAACCGCGCAGGAAAGAAGCCAGAGCCATGGACAGTCTGCTTATGGAACCCATCACCTACTCCGCCCCGCCGGAGTCCGTTACTGGTCCCGCTGCCCTGCCATCAGCTCCACGTTCTCCTGCTGTCCAGCATACGCTGCACCACACCATTTCCTGTGTGGGCACAGGCCTGCATACCGGAGCCTGCATCACCCTCACCCTCCAGCCCGCTCCTGCCGGGCATGGGGTTGTGTTCAAACGCTCCGATCTGAACGCAGCGTTTCTGCCTGCACGATTCGATTACGTGGTGGATACGCGCCTCAGCACGGTGCTGGGGGACCCAACCAACCCCGCCAACCGGATTGCCACCATTGAACATCTGATGGCCGCGCTGAATGGCTGCGGGATTGATAATGTTCTGGTGCTGGTGGATGGCCCGGAAATTCCGGTTTTTGACGGGTCTGCCGCTGATTTTGTGTTCCTGATGGACTGCGCAGGCCGCGTGGCGCAGGACGCTGTGCGGCACCGGATTGACGTCCTGCGTCCGGTGCGGGTCGAGCAGAATGGCGCGTTTGTCGAACTCAGCCCGGCGCCCGTGCAGAGCCTGCATCTGGATATGAGCATTGATTTCCCGGCAGAAGCCATCGGCAAACAGACATTCTCAACCGAGCTGACCCCGGCCACCTTCCGTCGGGATCTGGCACGCAACAGAACCTTCACGCTGCGGCAGGAAATTGAAGCCCTGCACAAAGCCGGGCTGGCGCGAGGCGGCTCTCTGGAAAACGCAATTGTTGTGGACGGGGCCGAGATTCTCAACCCGTCTGGCCTGCGCTGCCCGGATGAATTTATCCGCCACAAGGTGATGGACGCCGTGGGCGATCTCTATCTGGCGGGAGCCCCCCTGCGCGCCCGCTTTACCGGCCATCGGTCAGGCCATTGCCTGAACAACAAGGTGCTGCGCGCCCTGTTTGCCGACCCGTCAGCCTGGCGCTATGTGCCTGCCCATGCGGGCTTTTCCCTCGCTGCGGCGTAAGGTGCCTGCGCCCAAAATACAAAGAGCGCCTTCATTCCCTTTTCTTGAGCGCCATGCGTGCTATAAGACGAGTTCAAACTGAAGAGCCGGGATGCCTGTGAGCCTCATTAATTCTCTTTCCGTTCGCTGCCGCATACGCCATCTGGCATCGGCTGGTCTGCTGTTGGGCTTGTCCGGGTGCGGCCTCTTTGGCGGCGGGAAACCCGCTCCGGCTCCCAAGCTCGCATCCCCGGAAACCCTTTATAATAACGGGATTGATGCTCTGCGCACGCAGCGTTACACGCTGGCGGCCGCAGAGTTTGAAGTTCTGCAGCAGAACTATCCCTATTCCGGCTACATTGCGAACGCCCAGTTGATGGAAGGGTATGCCTACTACCTGAAAGGCAAATACCCGGAAGCCGTGCAGCAGCTTAACCGCTTTATTGGCCTGCACCCGACCAGTGCTGATGCCGCTTATGCCTATTACCTGCGCGCGCTGTGCTTCTATGAGCAGATTGCGGACGTCAAGCGTGACCAGCAGGGCACTGTGGAAGCCATGGATGCGCTGGAAGAAGTGATTACCCGCTTCCCACAGTCTCAGTATGCGCGGGATGCCCAGTTGAAAATTGACCTGTGCCGGGACCATCTGGCCGGTAAGGAAATGCTGGTTGGCCGGTATTACCAGCAGGAACGGAACTATGAGGCCGCAATCAACCGCTACCAGCGCGTTGTGCAGGACTTCCAGACAACCAACCATGTGCCTGAAGCTCTTGAGCGTATGGTCGAAGTCTATCTGGACCTCGGTCTGACGGATCAGGCCCGTAAATCCGGTATTGTGCTGGGCTACAACTATCCCGGCAGCAAATGGTATCGTTACGCTTATAACGACCTGAAGCGTTATAAGCTGCTGAGCAACACCTTCCCCATTCCGGGCAAGGTGATTACAGCGCAGACCCAGCCTGCCCCAACAACACAGCCACCGACCGCCACGGGCACCGCCCCGGCTCCCTCGGCTCTGGATATCAAAGCCGCACCTGTTCAGCCTGTTAAAAAACAGCGCATTGAACCGCAGGTCGATCAGGCTCCGGTCCTGCGTTAAGCAGAACGACATGGTAGACACATCAGACCCACGCCGGAGCCACCGCTTCCGCGTGGGTTTGTTGTTTTATGGGCAGACAGCGCGGCGGATGAGAGCTATAAGCCGCAAGAACGTATAGTGAACAGTCTTTCGGACCGGACATCATCATGCTGACAAACCTTTCCATCAGGGACGTCGTGCTGATTGAAGCACTGGATCTCTCCCTGCATGCCGGTTTTACCGCCCTGACGGGTGAAACGGGGGCAGGTAAATCCATCCTGCTGGACAGCCTTGGGCTTGCTCTGGGGGAACGCGCCAACGCGGGCCTCGTCCGTGCCGGGGCGGAAGAGGCCCGCGTTACTGCCAGTTTCGATATCCCCCAGACACACGCCGCCTACGCTCTGCTGAAAGAACAAGGAATTCCGGCGGAAGCGGGTGAGCCGCTCATGCTGCGCCGCATTGTCTCCCGGGAAGGCCGCTCACGCGCATGGATCAACGATCAGCCGGTGGGCATTACACTCATGCGCCGGGTGGCGGTATCTCTGGTGGAAATTCAGGGCCAGCATGAACAGATGGGACTGGCTGATTCCAGCACACATCGCGGCCTGCTGGACGCCTATGGTGTCCAGGCTTCTTTGCTGCGCGATGTTTCCACCACATTTGATAGCTGGCAGAGCCTGCGGCGGGATCTGGATACGGCCCGGAAAAACCTCCTTGAAGCCGCGCGGGAAGAAGAATGGCTCCGACATACGGTGGAAGAACTCACCGCCCTTAATCCGCAACCGGGGGAAGAGGAACAACTGGCCTTGCAGCGCCACGGCCTGCAACAGTCCGAACGCCGCGGCGAAGCCATTGCGGCTGCCCTTGCGGAACTGACCCCGCGTGACAGGCGGAACAGTGGCCCGGCAGCCGCCCTGCGTGGGGCCAGCCGCGCCCTGCAACGCCTGCTCCCTGCCCCCACAGCGGAACAGACAGGCATTGACCCGCTAGAAGCCCGGACAAACGAGGCCCTGAGTGCGCTGGAAAGTGCAGAAAACGCTCTGGCGGAAGCAGAAAACCTCCTCTCCCGTCTGGCGGATGAGTCCGAAGCCAACCCGCGCCTGCTGGAAGACATTGAGGAACGCCTGTTCACGCTACGTGCCGCAGCCCGCAAACATGACGTAACGGTGGATGATCTCCCTGCCCTGCTGGCGGATCTGTCCGCCCGCCTGACCGCGCTGGAAACAGGAGCAACACAGCTTGATGCGCTGGAGCAGGCCGTTAAGGAGGCCCGCGCGCAGTATGAACAGGCCGCCACCCACCTTTCTGCCGCGCGGGAAAAAGCCGCGCGCAAGATGGAGCAGGCTGTCACCAAAGAACTCAAGCCGATCAAACTGGATAAGGCCCGGTTCTTTGCGCAGATCGAACCGCTCTCACCGGACAACTGGAGCCGGCAGGGGATGGAACAGGTCCTGTTCCTGATTGCCGCCAACCCCGGCCAGCCGCCCGGCCCGCTGGCAAAGGTTGCCTCCGGCGGAGAACTTTCCCGCCTGATGCTGGCCCTCAAACTAGTGCTGGCAGGCCAGTCCGGTATTGGCACACTGGTGTTTGATGAAATTGACGCAGGCGTTGGCGGCGCAACAGCCGCCGCTATTGGGGAACGCCTGCACCGTCTGGCCCGCTCCGTGCAGGTTCTAGCCGTTACCCACAGCCCGCAGGTTGCCGCCAGTGCGGATGCCCATTTGCGCATTGGCAAAATTGTGCGTGACGGGCAGACTGCCACCCACGCAGCCCCCCTCAGCCATGCAGAACGACAGGAAGAAATTGCCCGTATGCTGGCCGGGGATGTGATTACCGATGCCGCCCGCGCCGCAGCCGCCAGCCTGCTGAAACATGAGAATGACTGACTTCCCGGACCTTACTGACCTGACCGCCGCACAGGCCAAAGCTGAACTCACACGGCTTGCAGACCTCATTGGCCGCTATAATACCGCCTATTACGCGGAGGACGCCCCCGAGGTAAGCGATGCGGAGTATGACGCGCTCCGTAAACGCTACGACGCTCTTCTGGCTCTGCACCCGGATGCAGAACCAGCGGACAGCGCCGCGCGCGCCGTTGGCGCCGCACCAGACAGCGCTTTTGGCAAGCACCGGCATCTGGTGCCCATGCTCTCGCTGGATAACGTGTTTGATCAGGCGGAATTTGAAGCCTTTATCAGCCGCGCCACCCGCTTTCTGGGTCTGAGCGAGGTGGATGCCAGCAAGCTTGCGTTTGTGGCCGAACCCAAGATTGACGGACTGTCCATCAGCCTGACCTACGAAAATGGCCTGTTTGTCCGGGGCACGACACGCGGCGACGGGACTGAGGGGGAAGACGTTACCGCCAACCTGCGCACGCTGAAGGATCTGCCGGAACGCCTGCATGGCCCCGTGCCGGAACTGATTGAAATTCGCGGTGAGGTCTTTCTCTCCAAAGAGCATTTTCTGGCGCTTAACGCCGCACAGGAAGAGCTGGGGCGCAAACCGTTCGCCAACCCGCGCAACGCGGCCGCCGGGTCTCTCCGCCAGTTGGATGCGCGGGTTACGGCCCGACGCCCGCTCTCACTGTTTGCGTATGCCATGGGCTTCTGCTCGGAAAAACTGACCCTGAGCCACTGGGATTATCTGGAACAGCTCAAAACGTGGGGTTTTCCGGTCAATCCGCTGTCCGTGCGTCTGGAAGCCGCCAGTGGCGCGGAAGCGTTTTTTGAGACAGTCAGCCAGAAACGCGCAGCACTCGCTTATGATATTGATGGGGTTGTTTATAAAATCGACAACCTGACCCTTCAGGAGCGGCTGGGCTTTGCCGGGCGTGCGCCCCGCTGGGCGGTTGCGTGGAAATTCCCGGCGGAGCAGGCTGTCACGACCCTGAAAGCCATTGAAATTCAGGTTGGCCGCACAGGCGCGCTGACCCCGGTCGCACATCTTGAACCGGTCAATGTGGGCGGTGTGCTGGTTACGCGCGCCACCCTGCATAATGAAGATGAAATTGCCCGCAAGGACGTCCGGCCCGGAGATACCGTACAGATCCAGCGCGCCGGGGATGTAATCCCGCAGATCCTGTGCGTGATCCCCTCCGGCCCGGATGCCTCTCCCCGGCAGGAACCGTTCCGGTTTCCCGACCACTGCCCGGCCTGCGGGGCCCTCGCTGTGCGGCCGGAAGGGGAAGCCGTGCGGCGCTGTACCGGCGGCCTGACCTGCCCGGCCCAGATTGTTGAACGGCTGATCCATTTTGTCTCCCGCACCGCGTTTGATATTGACGGGCTGGGTGACCGCAGCATCCGCGAATTTTACGATGCCGGGTTCCTGCACACACCGGGCGATATCTTCCGCTTGCAGGAGCATGCGGAGGAGATCATGAAGCGGGATGGCTGGGGGGAGCAGTCCGTGCGCAACCTCATGCAGGCCATTGAGGCCCGGCGCACCATCCCTCTCTCCCGCTTTATCTATGCGCTGGGTATCCGGCGCGTCGGGGACAGTAACGCCCGCCTGCTGGCCCGGCATTACGGATCGTATGAAAACTGGCTGGAGCAGCTCCGTAAGGCCGCACTGATCGGCTCGGACGAGCGGCTGGAACTGGGGTCCATCACCGGCATTGGCAGCGTGATTGCGGAAGATCTGGTGGCCTTCATGCAGGAAGATCACAATCTCGCAACCCTTGCGGACCTGCGCGCCTCGCTGACCATCACGGATGAAGAGGCCGTGTCCGGCGGAGTGCTGGCAGGCAAGACGGTTGTCTTTACCGGCACCCTGCACACCCTCACCCGGCAGGAAGCCCGCGCCATGGCTGAACGCATGGGCGCAAAAGTGTCTGATTCCGTCTCCAAAAAGACCGATCTGGTCATTCTGGGAGAAAAAGCGGGATCAAAAGCCAAGAAGGCCGAAGACCTTAAAATTGCCACTTTGGATGAGGCCGGCTGGAATGCTTTTTGCGCAGGTGAGGGACCTGATTTTTCTGCCTGATAACGCAAAAAGAGTCGTTGCCCGGACCAGAAATCTGCGCCATGCTACCGGGCAGCGAAGGGGTGGAATTCGTCGTCCAGAATAAAAATAAAATTTCGTTCGCAGACCAGCCTGTTTCCTCGTTGTTTTCCCCCTCGTGCGGGCAAATGAGGCCTCTGCGTTCGCAACAATAAAGTGAACGGCAACATGACCAAGTGGATCTACAGTTTCGGCGCAGGCCAGAACGACGGCAACGCCGGAATGCGCAATCTCCTCGGCGGCAAAGGCGCAAACCTGGCCGAAATGTCTAATATCGGCCTGCCAGTGCCGCCCGGATTTACCATCACCACTGAAGTCTGCTCCGCCTTTTACGAAAACGGCCGCAAATATCCGTCTGACCTCAAGGACCAGCTCAACGAAGCGATGGCCCGCGTGGAAAAGGCGATGAACCTGCGTTTTGGCGATGCGGACGCCCCGCTGCTGGTTTCCGTGCGCTCCGGTGCGCGCGTGTCCATGCCCGGCATGATGGATACGGTGCTGAACCTCGGCCTGAATGATCAGACGGTTGAAGGACTTGCCCGCTCCTCTGGTGACCCGCGCTTCGCATGGGACAGCTACCGCCGCTTTATCCAGATGTACGGCTCTGTGGTGCTCGGCGTCTCTCATCATCGCTTTGAAGATCTGCTGGAACAGACCAAGCGTGAACTCAGCAAAGATGATGATACCGAGCTGACAGCCGAAGAATGGAAAGTTGTCCTTAAAGGCTACAAGGACATCGTGCTGAATGAAACCGGCACGGCCTTCCCGGAAGACCCGCAGGACCAGCTCTGGGGTGCCATCGGGGCCGTGTTCGGCTCCTGGATGAACCCGCGCGCCAATACCTACCGCAAGCTGCATGATATTCCGGCAAGCTGGGGCACGGCTGTGAACGTACAGTCCATGGTGTTCGGCAATATGGGGCAGGATTGCGCCACCGGCGTCTGCTTCACGCGTGACCCGTCCACGGGTGAAAACGTGTTCTACGGTGAATATCTGATCAACGCGCAGGGTGAAGACGTGGTGGCCGGCATCCGCACACCGCAGCCCATGGCGGCCGAGCGCGCAACGCCTGACCAGAACCCGATGGAAAAGGCTCTGCCGGAAGCCTATCAGGAAATGCTCAAGGTGCGTGACCTGCTGGAACGCCACTACAAGGACATGCAGGACATTGAATTCACCGTGCAGAGCAACACGCTCTACCTGCTCCAGACCCGGTCTGGTAAGCGCACGGCTGCCGCTGCCCTGCGCATCGCCATTGACATGGCGCAGGAAGGGCTAATCACAAAAGAAGAAGCGATTGCCCGCGTCCCGCCTGCGTCTCTTGACCAGCTTCTTCACCCGATTCTGGACCCCAAAGCCGAGCGCAAGCAGCTTGCCCGTGGCCTCCCCGCCTCTCCGGGGGCCGCAACCGGCGTGATTGCGTTCTCTGCGGAAGATGTGGAAGACCGCGCCAGCAAGGGCGAAGACGTCATTCTGGTCCGTATCGAAACCTCTCCGGAAGACGTGCATGGCATGCACGCCGCCCGTGGCGTGCTGACCACCCGTGGCGGCATGACGTCTCACGCCGCCGTTGTGGCGCGTGGCATGGGGCGTGTCTGCGTTGCCGGTGCCGGCAGCATCATGGTGGACTACAAAGCCCAGACCATGACCGTGAACGGCCACACGCTGAAAGCGGGTGACTGGCTGACGCTGGATGGTGGCACGGGTGCCGTCTATCTCGGCCGCGTGCCGACCATTCCGCCCACGTTGTCCGGTGACTTCTCCACCCTGATGGGCTGGGCGGACTCCGTGCGTCGCCTTGGCGTCCGCGCCAACGCGGAAACACCGGAAGATGCTGAAACCGCCCGCCGGTTTGGCGCGGAAGGCATTGGTCTGTGCCGCACGGAACACATGTTCTTTGGCCCGGACCGCATCGGCCATATCCGCCAGATGATCATGACGGAAGAAAAAGGCGCGCGCGCCAGAGCCATCGGCGCTCTGCTGCCGTTCCAGCGTGATGATTTTGCGGCCCTGTTCCGCATTATGGCGGGCCTGCCCGTTACCATCCGTCTGCTTGACCCGCCGCTGCACGAGTTCCTGC
This sequence comes from Drosophila nigromelanica, assembly GCA_004149465.1. Taxonomy (NCBI): domain Eukaryota; kingdom Metazoa; phylum Arthropoda; class Insecta; order Diptera; family Drosophilidae; genus Drosophila; species Drosophila nigromelanica. Next base: position 13,607 of record SCDS01001457.1, read on the forward strand.
CGCACGGGGAAGCTGAACTGAAGGAAGTGGCCAAGGCACTGGGTCAGGATGTGGAAGCGCTGCGCGCGCGTCGCTCAGCTCTGTCCGAAGCAAACCCGATGCTCGGCCACCGCGGCTGCCGTCTGGGGATCAGCTACCCGGAAATCTACGCCATGCAGGTGCGCGCCATTACGGAAGCCGCCCTCGCCATTTCCAAGGAAACCGGCAAGGCTGTGATCCCGGAAATCATGATCCCGCTGGTCGGCACCAAAGCCGAACTGGATCTGGTGCGTAAAGCCAGTGAGGCGGTGATTGCTGATGTTCTGAAGGAACAGAACGCCACGCTGGAATACCGCATCGGCACCATGATCGAACTGCCGCGCGCAGCCATCACGGCCGACAAAATTGCGGAAAGTGCTGACTTCTTCTCCTTCGGCACGAACGACCTTACTCAGACCACACTCGGACTCTCCCGTGATGATGCCGGGTCCTTCCTGCCTGACTATGTGGAAAAAGGTCTGCTGCCGCAGGACCCCTTCATCTCCATTGATCAGGAAGGCGTTGGCGCTCTGGTGCGGATGGGCGTTGAAAAGGGCCGGGCTACCAAACCGGATATCAAGCTGGGCATTTGTGGTGAACATGGCGGGGACCCGCTCTCCATCACGTTCTTTGAATCTGTCGGGCTTGATTACGTCTCCTGCTCCCCCTTCCGTGTGCCTGTTGCACGGCTGGCAAGCGCACAGGCTGCTCTGGCTGCACGCAAAGCGGTAAAAGCCTGAAGAAAAGCGTGGCCGCCCCTGTTCTGGGGCGGCCATGACCCTGAGTGACCAGCCATGCAGCAAAACACCATCACTCTGCATCTTGTTTCTGAAGCCACTGGCCAGACACTGGATGCCGTCGCACGGGCCTGTATTGCCCAGTTCCCCAATACCGATGTCAGACTGCGCCACTGGAATCTGATCCGCTCGCGCCTGCAACTCCGCCGCGTTCTGCGCCATATTGCGCTGGACCGCGGGCCTGTCATGTCATCCCTGACGGACCCGGCTTTGCAGGCCGATATGGAAGCCGGATGTGTGAGCCTTCAGGTGCGCCTGCTGGATGTGCTGGATAATGCTGTGACGTTTCTCTCCGAAGAAACAGGTGAGACCGCCACACGTCACCCCGGCGGCCAGTATATCATGGATGAAAACTACTATCAGCGGATTGAGGCCATGCATTACGTGCTGGCTCATGACGATGGACAGGAAACGGATGATCTGAACGAGGCGGACCTCGTTCTGGTCGGGGTTTCCCGCGTATCCAAAACGCCAACCTGTTTTTATCTTGCCAACCGCGGCATTAAAGCGGCCAACGTCCCGCTTGTGATGGGGATTGAACCGCCCCCTTCCCTGTTCACGCTGAAACGCCCGGTGATCGGGCTGACGATTGACCCGCAGACCCTGATTGAAATCCGGCGGACTCGTCTTTCCCAGATGATGCCAAACAGCCGCCATGCCGATCCTTCGGCAGACTACGCCTATATTGACCTTGAAAAAGTGCAGGAAGAACTGCGCTGGGCCCGCCGCCTGTGCCGCCACCATAACTGGCCGGTTATTGACGTGACCCGGCGCTCTATTGAGGAAACATCAGCCTCCATTCTGGATCTGATAGCGCCGCAATAAACCCCGCCTCCTGTGCGCAGACGTAAAAAAAG
>SCDS01001458.1:8836-20022 GCA_004149465.1 Drosophila nigromelanica
AAATCTTATTTTCAAAAATGAATATATTTTGAATGTAGAATGAATCTAGAGGTTAAATCATGATCAAAATGCCTTCAAACATGAAAATCGCTTCAGTTTTGACAAAATTATGGGAGTTTGAATATGGGAGCTATGGTTCCGAGAGCTTTATATGTCAAACATTTTTGTCATGTTACCCAAGTATGTACGAGTATATATGTATTTCAGTATTTCTATAGACAACAATGCTATGCTTCTCTTGGTCCAATTCGAGTAGCCTCAAAGAAAAGAAAGCAATCGCATGCATTTGTACAAAAGCCACTTACTTGGATGTGTGCTTCTGGGCGGTGCCGTGTCCCATCATGCGCAGCTCCTTGGAAATGTTGCCGTTCACATGCATGCGATTGCGCGACTTTTTGTGCTGCGGACGCAATAAAATTGAAGTGAAGAACTTGCCATTTGCCATACGTGACACTTACCGGCCTGTAGATATCGCCGGGGACTATGAGATACGTCTCAATCTGGTGATCCTTGAGATAGGAATTCCTATCGGCGCCCCTGCCCACCTCCACCTCGTAATCGCCGTCCAAGCACTTGAGCGTCTCCTTGGTGATGTGCACGCGCCTGCAAGGTGTGAAAGGGGGGGTGGGGGTGACTGTTAATGCAGCTTTTGCCAAGTTTCATGTGTCGGGGAAGGTGGAACAGGGGGGGGGGGGGGGGGGGGGCAAAAGCCGAACATCAGCAACATGTGGAGCTGTTTTTGGTTGCCGGCGCCACCGCTCATGGGGCGGTCCACATTCTGCAATTGAGGCAGCTGCAGGCACCCCCCCTCCGCCCTACTCCTCGAGGGATGCGTATCCTTAAATACTTTTTAATGTTTTTTTATAGCTGCCACAGCAGGGGACAGTTTGAAGGAAAGCGAGACGCGGCTTAGCTGAGCAGCTTTATTATATTATCGTTATGTAGGCGGCCACGTGCCACGTGCCCCGCCATGGGGCAGCAATTGCATGTAAAATATAGTAAGTAAGTGCGCTCTAGTCGGGAGTGTCTGAACTAGAAGATGCCCTGAACATAAATTTCACCCTCAAGTGGGGAGTTATCTCAAAAGCGAATGTTCCTGTTGTGCGTATACTTTACGAGAACCTGCTTAATTAAAATTATGCAAAAAAACAAGTCTTAAGATCGATTTTTATCGATATTAATAAAACGACGCAAGATATCAAAAAAAATTATGAAAACACTTAGTTTCTGTGATTGTATATTGATCAAGAATATATAGTGGTGATATTAAAAATATATATATAAATATAGATGTATAGATATTTAGATTTTTAACTGGATAATCTTCTTTACGATATTTCGATGTACACCTATCGATGCTTATACATAAATCGACTTTAAGCAAAAGCTGAAGACGCCTAAAGGAAGGCGAAGTTTACGTTAGTAATGTTTAAAAAAAACCAAAACATCTATGTTTACTGCAGCGGTGTTTTCCAATTTTAACTCGATGTTCTTTTTACGATATATCAACGCATCACTAACTCATTCTGCCTGTTACGATTTACGATTTGCATAAGGCTATTATACCCTTTATACCAATTTTTAATGGGTGCAGGGTATAAAAATTGTGGCAGCTACAACAATGGCTGCAACTGTGCGCCATGTTGTTGATTCTATTGATAATTACATGGCGCTTTGTTATGGATTGCCGTTTCAGCTGCTGCTGCTGCTGTTGCTGTTGCTGTTGCTGTTGCTGCAGCTGATGCGGCTCTTGCATGCGTCTTACTGCTGCCAAATTGCCGCTTATCAGTCTAAGGGCACCCTGCTGCTGCTGTTGGTGCTGCCCTGAGGCGCAGTGCAGCTATTTGCTTTTAATTTCGCCCAAGACAGGACTAACAAACGAGCTGCTGCTGACCCACATCGAGTGAAAGGACGAAGGCAAAGTTCGTGCCAACAACGAGCTGAAACAAATTGCTCAAGTGCTGTTGAAAGTGAAGCAACTGAATCAACAGCAACAGCAGCAGCAGCAGCACCAGCATTAAGTGCTGGCCAGTTAGCGGGTGGGCGTGGCATGCAACAACTCCATAATCGATTCGAAGAGGCGAGGGGCGGAGTTGCTGAACTTACCAATAACTTGGCTCCCACTAGCCACAACACACACACACACACACACACACACGTGTGACTACTGTGTGGTCGAGTATGCAAATTTGCGCAACGGCTCGTACAATAACAGTAACAACAACAGTAACAACAACAGTAACAACAACAGTAACAACAACAGCAATAACAATTCGAGCTATTACAGCTATTACAGCCATTACAGGCACACTCGACAATCGCCTCAGCACAGCGACACTTGGCCAAGTGTTGAGGGGTTAAAGTTTCTTTAAAATGCAGGCAGCAAAAGCTGACAAACAGGAGCGGAATCAACAAAATCGGACAAAATTTAAATCTATTGAAATTTCGTTTATGAAAAATTTACATCTGTATTTTTATTGAAAACAAAATAAATCATTTTAGTTAGAAAGAAAGGAATTAGCAAACAACAAATATAAATAGCATTTAAATTGTTAATATTAAAATTTATGCATTATGTTAGGTTTATTGAAAAAAGGGAGAAAAGAGAAAGAAATATCAAAGAGATCTAGGAAATGGTACTATTAAACACATGAAGGAAAACCGACAAAACAGAACCAGATTCAATAAAAACCGAGTGACTATTTCTAACATCAGATAATATTTAAATATTTTAACAAATATGTATATGTATGCTATGTAAGTTTGATTGCTTTATAAAGGAGGTTTAATGTAGGGAAAGTTAAAGTTCCTTGAAATTTAGGTAGCAAATTAACAAGAGAAGTAAATTAAGAAAATATTTAAAGTTCACCTTTAATATGAAAATACATCTTGAAATTATTAGCAATTATAAAATCAGTTTTCGATTTCTACTATACGTTTTTCAAGATAAACCTCATTACAAGTAAGATAAAAAGCATTAAATAAGTAAGGAAGGTATTCTCCATAAAATCGTTGTTCTTAATAGAATTTCAAAGTGAAAAAATGAAAGTACAAAATCATTTAAGGATAAACAATAATTCAATCATAGAGAAAATGTTATTAATTTTATTTCAAAAGCAAATCTCCAATGGAGTTTGGAAAGCAACCACTCAAGGCGAAACCACCGCCAAGTTTACAAAAAAAAAGAAAGAAAGTAAAAAGTCTAATGTCCGCTCCTGCCATGGGCTACGAAGTTGAAACCTCTGTGGCTGGTGCAGGCCAAAAGTTGGCTTTAATTGCACGACGCTCGCATACAGAGCGAAGGGCTGTCAAAACGGAAATGAGACAAACTTGTCAGCGGCTTTGCGGTGGGCGCTTGGAGTGAAAGTTTTGCAGCCCGCCAATGGATTGTGGGCGGTGGGCGGTGGTCGGTGGTCGGTGGCCGGAATACAACCACACGATAAGGACTCAACTGCTTTTCATTGCATACTTGTCGGCGGCGAGCATATCAAAGCGGGTCAAAAACATAATTCTCAGCTGTCGTAAAGTGGCACACGGCGACCACAAGCCACCAGCTGGCAGGCCGTAGATCCACAGGGTTTTGCTAAGGCAACAAAAATAATCAAGCCAAATGTATTTGGCCCTTAAGACAATGCGAAGACTGTCGCTGGGGTTTGTCTGTCGTTTAGGATTAGGCGGCTCAAAGTGGACAGAGCGACAAATCCAAAAAGGGGCCTCAGCTTTGTTGTGGTTGCAACTGCTCGGCAGACACTAAGTAATTAAAAGCAGCTTCTGGTATCGATACTCTTACTACTCTTACCCGGGTATGCCGCCGCTCTCCATGTGATTGGCCAGTGTGACATCGTTGGACCAAACATCGAACTGCCACTTGACCAGGCCCAAAACGCCGCAGTGCACCCGGCCCGTGTGGATGCCCACACGCATGTTCACATTCACGGCCATTACCTCGCGCACCAGCCTGAAAGGATCAAAAAAGGGAACATGGACAAAAGCCACAGAATACAAAGCCGCAGCGTTCGCATTGTTAAACTGTAGTGTTTGCGTATATGTGGTGTGTGTGTGTGCGTGTGTGTGCGTGTGTGTGAGTGTTGGTTATACTTACGCTATGGCGTCAATCATATCGAGTCCCATTTCAACAGCACAATGTGCATGATCCGGCCTCGGCTCCGGCAAACCGGAGACACAGTAATAACAATCACCCAGCAACTTAATGCGCAGACAATGATGCTCAGCGGCCAATCGATCAAAGCTGCAACAATTTAAAGAGTCGCAAAGTGGATGGATTAAAAGAAAGTAAATAACTAAAATACACACTCAACTTATTTTTGCAGCTCGTCTTAAGTTTATTATTAACAATGAAATACTTGAAATCATATACTGGAAATCAAATCGAAGCGGTTCGTGTCCAGAATATTGAAACCAGTTTGAAAAAAGTAAAAAAAAAATAGCAGCCAAAGCTGCTTTTAAACCAAATCATGGATCAAACATTTTTATTTTTTTTTATAGAGTGTTTTAAATTTGATTCATTATCAACCAACTTGATAGCTCCAAATATTGTGAGACTTAAAAAATCGAAGTTAAATTTTTATTTAATTTAAAAATTAACTTCTTACTCGTTTTAACTTTTTTTTCATATTTTTTAGGTGCATTCATAATATGCAGAACTGCAGACAAATATCTATACATATAGTACATACGTTTGTGCTTAAATCGGCATTAAAGTTAAATATTTAAATAGAGAAAAAAACATGTGTATAAATGCTCATGTATGCTATCAATTTCGCAACTTTGAGAAATTCTGTTTGCTTTTATTATGGCATTCTTTGCGATTAATTTCCTGGAATTTTTTCTACTTTTTTGCTTACGCTGAGGGAAATGCGTCAAAATTATCAGTAAATCTGGTACGTACTACATCAAGAATTTGATGCTACTACGCACTACATCTATACACATATCAAAAATTTAGTGCTTATTCAAGAGAGTTTCGCAGCGCATTTGAATAAAAGTGAATATTTATGAAATTTAATGAAAGTTTTTTGTTCAGACCCAAGAACGAAATATGGGTTCGAGCCGTGAAGCGAACCAACGAGGTTGTTTTTTTTTTTGTTTCCAGTCCTGGGTCAAAGCAGGAATAGTGTTTCAGTGTTTTGCAGCACTAACAGTTAAATAAAAAGTTTACTGAGGCTGAACAGCAAAAAACACATCCAAAGTTTTAATTTTATATACAACTTTTAAATTAAAAAAATTAGCATAATTTTGAAGTTGCAAATTATTTGATGCTATTTTTCAATAGATATATTTAAGTGAATGTTGTAAATTTTTTACTGCTATTTTTCAATAGATATATTTAAGTGAGAGATAAAATGCTTACAGCATGCTGGCAAAATGCAGCTTAGAGCAATTGTCTGTGTAACTGTTTTATGGGTATATTTAGTGCTTAATGTGTTAACACTCTCGTTTTGGGGCTACTCAATAAGGGAGTAAATGCCAGTGTCTGCACACAACAACAACGAATGCCAGAAAATGTTCATTGCGAATCAATAAAGTGCCGGACAAACACCGGGCCGCAATTCAAGCCAAAGGGATATTTGCTGGCGCTGGCACAGAAATTCAGTTGTAGGCTAAACTGGCCCGGTTGGACACTCGAGTGTGCAATTAATTTGTGCCGGAATGTGCCTCTGCCTCAACCGGTATCACCATTTGTTTGTTAAGACCAGAGGCTTACAAAAAGAAATACGTGAGAACTTTTCAGTCGGGTTTAGACGACTGCACAATACCCGTTGACATTATAACAGTGTAAAACAGTCAAAAATGTTCATCATTATTATTATTATTAATTTTTTCGTAAACTCTAATTCTAAAATTGTAAGGAGCTTTTAGATTTATCGACTTACGATAAATATTTTATATTTTTTTATAAATGAAAAAATTGTTGTATCTAGCTTTAAAACTGAGAGAGATATATAGACCCCATTTGGCGTAGCCAAAATATGTATATGCAAGTTTCAATTGTGCCAAAAAAAAATTGCGTTCCTACTTCTTCTTTCACTTTGTGAACGAGTATAAAAAGTTGCAAGAAGTGGAAACACACACAAAGACACTGCGACAGGGCCTGTCATTAAGTATGCCTCACAACTGGAGTCCAGTCCTGTCCAGGACTGGATTGAACTGAACTGAATTCAACTGAAGTGGAGAGTGGAAAGTGGAGTGGGCACTTACCGTGCAAATAGCTCGTTGAGCAGACGCACCAGTTCCTCGGCTGTGCACTGATCCGACAGACTCGTGAAACCGCAAATGTCCGCAAAGAGGATGCTGAAAAAATAGTAAAGTAAAAAAGAAATAGTGAAGTTCAAATAAAGTACAAATATAACAGGCTGCTTGTGCATAGTTTGTGTTGGTTGTGCGTGTGTGTTTGTGTGTGTGTGTGTTGTGCCAAAGGAATTCTTTAATATATTCAACTAGCAGCATTTTTGCCAATTTTTCTATTTAAAGCATTCAGAGGTTTGGGTTCAACACCTTTTTTTCGTATTTTGTGGGGATTGGAGAAATTTGTGCTTGGGTTGGCTGCTTAACAAGAAATCCTTTTGCCAGAGTGCTAAAGGACGAGCAGAGTTGCTTTGAGTAGAGCAGCTTAGGCGGCTCAGCGCGTAATTTAATACTGCAAATGCGAGCGAGGGCGGGGGCGGGCGGGGGGATGTTAAAAGCCAACAGGTGCGCCCTGAAGTATGCTTTATGTTTGAGTGTAACTGCTGGAGTGTACGAATGTGTGTGTGTGTGTGTGTGTGTGTGTAATTGTGTGTGTGACAGCTGTTATCTGACATATGTATATAGAAATTCATTGGACGGGTTACGCACACACAGACACACACACAGACACTTAAACACACACAGACACAAGCATCAAGCAAAATTTATTGACTTTACATGCAAATAAATTTATGCACAGACACAAGCTGAAAGAGACACTCGCTTTACACACACACACACACACACACACACACACACACACACACACACATACACACACACTCACCTGACATTCTCGTGTCGCTGTATGTAAATCTTATGGAACTGTGTGTCACGTGGCTGGCCCGCAATGTCGTCCTTCATCTCCATGGCAACGTGACGCGGCAGCACCGACAACAGCAAACGCTCCTGCAGCATTAAGGATAACAGCATTTGAGTGAGTAAAAAAAAGGCGTGTTTAAAGTCAAAGCTGTCAAAAGGTGCCACCAAATTACAGAGGGTAACAGGCTAACAGGTAACAGTCAGTCGGGCAATAAGTCAGTCAGCGCCTCTTAAGCTGTTAGCACTTCCATTTGCCACGCTCTGTTGCCTTATTTTTTTTTTTGCTTTTGTGTCCTTTGCACTCACCTGCTGTTGATTCTCGCGCTGGGTACGCAGACGCGCCTCGATGCACTGGCGCGTCTCAATGAAAGCCTTGCGCTGCGCCTTCTCCTTGGGCCAGTGCGTGTAGATGCCAGTTAAATTGGCCAGCAACAGGGCGATGCAGGTGCACAGCAGCTACAATTTTAATGGCATTGCCAACATTAGCATCCATATCGATGTCAGCGAGAGTAAAAGAATAAAAGCCCAGTTACGAGCCAACGCACACACACAGACACACACACACGCATACAGAGAGACGCAATTTTATTTAATTTTGCGGCAATTTAATTTCATTTATTTATGTTTTTTCAGCTGAACTCTCTGTGTGTGCGTGTGTGTGAAATAAATTGCGTGAGCATTTTAACAGAATTTATTGTCACGTGCGCAAGCATACACTCGAAGAAAAACGCCGTATTAAATGCAAGTAAAAACTGCTAAGAGTTTATAAAGATGCTATTTATATTGTCCTTCTTAAAATTTTTTTTGCTTATTTAATATTTGTTTATTAAGAACGAACCAAAATTGATTTAAAAATTAACCTATAAAGTCAGAAATATAGAAAAAAAAGTTATGAATTTTTAAAAGAATTTGCTTGCCTAAAAAAATAAATGTAAGGCATTATAAAAACAAGCTCAAAATTGAATACTGCCCTTAAGTTTTCTTTAATGTTTTGGGACTTTTAAGAAACAAACAACTTTTTTCAGCTTTCGAATTTGTTTTTCTCCGAGTGTATCTAACTTTTGTGGCATTAAAGTGCTCAGCGCAAATCGCTTTAATGTCTGCCACTGCCACGCCCACAAGGCGTGCCTAGGCTGCCCGGCTGGGGAATCGCAGCTGCGGCTTTTGTTGAAACAGAACCTGTTGATGGATGTGCCGCAACGCTTGATTTGTGGCAGCCACAAACAATGCAGCCTGCAGCCTGAAACGAGGAAAATGTTCGACTTACTTCGTGCCAGGGCAGCGTCGACGGCTCCTGCAGCTCCTGTTGCTTATCCTGTGTGTATTGTGTGTGCAGACAGCTGTACAAATGCGTGCCACTGAGCAGCATGCCACCGATGAGCGACTCACGCAACCGCAGCGGCAACATCGTGTACGTCATGTAGATGAGCACAATGCAACAGGCGCTGCCATTAAACGATTTACTGCAGCAACAAAACAACAAAATAACCAAAAGTTGCATTTTCAGTTAAAGGCAATGCAAATCTAAAGCTATTCCCCCATTTAAATGAATCATCATAAATATATCGTGAAATGTGTTATATAATCCTGAAGCAGATATCTTTAAATATATATATGTACTTGATCAGCATACGAGCTGAGACTCCTCTCTCTCTCTCTCTCTCTCTCTCTCTCTCTCTCTCTACCTGTTTCTATTTAAACTTTACTCTTAGTTTAAAGGCTGGTTCGGATTACTATATTATTTAGCTACCATAGAAACATCCCGAACAAACAAAATTTTTTTTTCCAAAAATTTTCTTGTTTCTTAAATTATCCAAAATTACAAAATTGTGTTTTTAAGAGATCTCAACTAATTTCTAGGCAATTACGAGCTGCTAACAACTGCCAAAAATGTATTAACTTCAGGTTTCTATGTCGCATAATCTGCAATTAATTAAGTTGCTGCATGAAAAACATATGCTTTTAAATAGAACTTCAATCAACTCAGCAAAAACGCAGCTAACTTTGCTCCTAGTATATATTATAAATATTAGAAAAATGGGTGTACTATATAAAGTGTACTCCCAAAAAAAAAACAACATTTTGTTTTTCGAGATATTTTAACGAAATTCACCAATAAAAATTGTATCAATATGTGAACATATTGGGAACAATCGTCCGAAAATTAAATATTTGTATGAAAACATCTTGGTTCAATCAACTGAAAAAAAAATATATGCCATAATTTGTCTATGTCTGGAAAGGTATTTAAACGCTGTCTACCCATAGATAATTGTTCTTTCTTTGTTTGTTCATTATATTTGCACGCTTTGTTGCCCTCTAATTTTGGACGCAATTAGCGTTTCGCAGCTGATGGGATGATTAATTTCTGCTGCCGGGCAACAGCTGCGAGCCAGCAAACAACCCTCCAACGCCCCACCCCTCCACTAACCTGGGCTGCATGGCGAAGCTAACAGCAATTTCAATAGCCAGAAACGTGCCCAATATTACGTAGGAAACGAGCACCAGAAATATCTCATTCATGGCCGGCTTGGAGAGTATGCACAAAAGGACTGCAGGCAATAGAAAATCAGAGATAGAACGGTTAGAAATTAAAAATTCAAAAGTAAATGCAGTAAAATTGACAATTGACAGCAATTTGTTGTGGAAAAAACACTCACATGCATAGACGATGCCACAGATTAGCATGACAATGAGAAAAACGAGGACAGACTCATCAATTTGCGTAATCAGCGCGTACAGGACATGCGTGTAATTCAATGAAGTGTCGAAATTATCAGCCAAACCAAATAGACCAGCCTCCGTCTCAGTCTCCGTCTCCGTCACCATCTCCGTTTCTGTCAGCTCCGTGGCGTTGACATCGCCATCAAACAGCGTCCGTTTCAACACTTCATCACGTGCCTGCCGATGGCTGATGGACAAGCGCCGGCGGGTTTCATTGTTGTCGTGCGGCTCCGTAAAGCGCTTAATGCCATCATCAACATCAACAGTAGCAGCAGCAGCAGCCGCAGCAGCAGCAGCGGCAGTGGCACCAATGTCAACAAGCTGCTGTTCAGTGGCACGTTTGGCACGAATTTTGTATCTGTAAGTAGGCAGAAGGGGGGGAAGTTTGATAGGAAGTCAATACAAAAACAATTTTTATACGCATATCAATAAGTCTGGCATGGGATTAGCCCAACTCAACGCACACACTATCCCATCCTTGACGGCATAAATATGAAAATAAATGGAAATCGAAAACGAAATCGAAATGTAAATGCAAATGTAAATGCCTTAACTCGAATGCGGTCCAAGGATCTGATGATGTATTCTGTTTTATTTTGTTGTATTTTGTTGAGTTGTTTATTGCCACAAAAGTGGTGCGAGTTGGTCCCGCAAAAATATTTGTGAGCCCTTTGTGTTTATGTTGCCAATTTCGCAGCTTTTGCATGCGATTTGTTATTGGCGCTTGTTCAATTCTAATTTTAACTTCAAAAAACAATTTGCAGCGGCACGCGGCCAAAAGTGTAGCATACTTTTATGGGCGCCCTGCGCTCAATGATTGAATTTGGCGGCTTGTCAGACGCACGCACAAAACAGCATTGGCCAAGGGTTGATGGGGCGTATGCGTAATGCGTACGCCTCGACGGGCAGCGCACAACTTGTTTGCATAACGCGCCTGTCAAAACGCCAAACTCAACCACTAACTGAGCAAACAACCGCAGCTCCTGTTGCCAGTTACACGGTATTCAGTCCTGGCTTTGCCAGCATTTAACTATTTAAGTCTACTTACAAAATGAAATGCTACAACTTAGTTGCTGTTTGAATAGCGCTTCTCAATAAAAACCAAATTTAATTTAAAGTATATTTTATACTTTGGATCACAATATAAAAAGTTGTAATTTATTTATATTCAGTCTAGCCGTTACTTTGAAAAGTTCTTCGATAAAACTAAATTTTTTTTTTCGATGATATATTTTATTGTTTTTCAAGGCGTCGTTGCCTTATGAACAATCTGTATCGCCGGGTTTTTAGTTGTAAGTTTAGTAGCTTACAATTAAAGACTATGGGTTTTTATTTATTTATTTTTTTTTTTAATTTGAAATTAGCTGATTAATTGGCCGAATGACCTTTTTTTC
>SCDS01001459.1:0-10584 GCA_004149465.1 Drosophila nigromelanica
ATTCCCGGAATGGTAAATTTTATTTTTCGTTAGCAATTGCCAATTAATTTTTTTTTAATTTTTAACGACCTCAATACTCATTAAGTGCTGAGAGTTTGTTTGTATGTGTTAAATGCTGGGTTCAGGATATCTCCTAGTCGGGAGGTCCCGACTAGAGCAATCTTACTTGTTTAATTTCAATCATTAGTTTTGCAACTATATATATTTGAATTAAGAAAATTATGATTTTTTTTGCGTTATTGCGAAATCTTCTATAAAATTCGGACATTAATGTCTCAAATTGCCGCTCCGAATTAATTTGATAAATGCTTGACTTAATAATGAAATCATTAATTAATTATTTAGTATTATAATTATTTTTCATTAAAACTAATGCAAAAACAACAAATTTATATGATGTATACTCACAGCAGATACGATTTTCTGTGATATTGAGATAAGGTCCCCTAATCTATAGATAAATGGTCATAAACCAATCATAAATAAATGATTATTTAAATTATAATTTACTATTTGTTCTTAAACATATTTTATGTTATATAATGTTTCAAATATGGGTTAGGTACCAAAGTGAGTATTTTAAAAATGGTTCAAGTATCTTGTCTTTCTGCTTACGGTACTAAAATCAGATTTTCGCATGATACCCCAGACGTAATTGCCCATCATTTTCTGATTCCACAAACCTTAATAACATCGATACATATATTTTAGTTGTTGGTGAAATTGTATTTCGTGTTAATCAAAAAATTCAAAGTGGGATTGCAGGAAATGCATTTTTAGTGACATGCTTGCCCCAATTTTTCCATAACTTTCATCAACTTTTTGACAATAACAATGTTGTTGCTCAAAATGTGTGCAGTGACTTCTCGGAATGAGTTCCAATGCTAATGCCAAATGCGCAAAAGTAACAGTTAGAACATCTGCATTGCAGATGCACGAGTATTGGCGCACAATGCTACTCATTTAATATTATATATTTTTTACTGTGAATCGGTAATTGTGGTAGGCAGTTATATGTATACCAATACTCAAATTTAATCAAAATTACAGACATTTTTTAGATTAGGACAAAATCTCTATCATCTGTTTGCAAACAAGGTCGCGGGCATAATCTCTTGTAGGTGCAGGTTTGCTGAAAAGGAAATATCTCAGCGGTCTTATTTTTAATTTTAATGACTAATATCGTAAACGAAGCTTAATTAAAGCAACTATGCAAATACAAGAGCGTAGAAGAGAGAACTTTTAAGGTAAAAAATCAAAAAAGGAAATTTAGATATATTCATTAGTTTCAAGAATTGTTAAGTTTTAAAAATCGGTTATACATTTCTCGAGTATTGATCAAAAATAATAGATTTTAAAAATTTGTTTTAAAAAAAACTGCTGCCATAGAAACAATTTTAATATGGTTTTTCTTCATATGGGGCCCCATATGTCTCAAAAAAAAAGTAGGTTTGGTGAATGTTACAATTTGGCTGTTACGTTGTGTTATTAGAGATAAATTATTATTTGATTTCGTATTTGTGACCTCTAGATTAAATCGGTCTTACTTGTTTTAAATTTTATTATCATTATTTTTTTATTAAAGCACCTCCAGAAATAACTGTGGAAAAGGCTTGGGTTCATGCTGCCGAAGGATATGATATAGAGCTAGTTTGTGTGGTTCATGGTGATGTCAATTCTGAAGTAAGTTTTTGTAAAAGAGTTTTTTATTGTATAAAATAGCTCTTAAACATAATATGTGTTTTCGTTGACTAGATGTTGTGGTATCAAAATTCCTTTTTGTTGGACCCAACTGATCGGCGTTCGATGTATCCTCATGATGATAGATACAGCCTTATTATTCGAAATTTTCAACAAACAGATTTTGGGAATTATAGTTGTGTCGCCGATAATGCACTAGGAAGAACAAAAAAATATATTGAGGTGTCTGGACGGCCAGGACCAGCCGATTTTATTTCACCCGCCCTAAGTGGCTTTTTAGATCACTACAACTTGACTTGGACAATAGAGTCTATACCACCCTTGGATGAAATTAAACTGTTGTACCGAAGGCTTTTGGTAATATTCAAGAAATTATATTTTCACGTCAAATATATACATATATGTAAAACGATCTTTGTATAAAATATTTTAGATGAATGAAACATATCAGCATCCTGGTAAATGGCACGAATATCATATTAAGCCAATCCCGATCCGGACAGACAACACACACTATTTGATGTCTTATGTAGTGAGAAATTTAGAACATAATGCTGTCTACGAAGCAATTGTCCAAGCAAAAAACAAATACGGATGGAATGAGGTTAGTATACAGCTTTTTATTTCTGGGTTTTATATTTGAAACTTAGCAGATGTTCGTTCCACTTTAAATTAAAAAATTAAAATTTTTATATTTATCTCTAATCCTACATTATATAAAAGACAACATAATCAGACACGCATACATTTGCATTTAAGACGAATTTTCTAGTGCGGCTTTTCAAGTGCCTCCCTTTCACATACCACGCCAGTCGAGTGACTTTTCGCCATCCAAAAGTCACACTATCAAATGCCAAAGTCGTTGCGCTCTGATTTGGCTGGCAAAAAATGATTTTGTTCTTTTTTTTTAGCGCCGACCGCGAACGCTTACATAATTATATATGAACATATTTCATATTAAAATTGGGTATTATTTATTATTATTTATATGTTGTAATTATTTAATCAGTCATTTGCACTAATTTTTTTTAACCTAAATGGCGAAAATAATTGCGTTCATATGGACAGACGGGCGGGCAACAATATAAATACCCTGCCGGCATAGGCTTACCCAGCTAAGTTTTTTCGCTCCCAATTTTGAAAAAAATAAAGCTGCCTTGTGGCGTTTTTTTGTTCGGCTTTACTCATCTCAGTAATTATATTGTATTTCATTATACGCTGTTGATAACTTTGAGTACAACTACTAATTACAACTATTTACGATTTATATTACAATATTAACAATATTAATCATATTAATATTAGAGATATAAATATCAGTAATAAAACTACTTTTAGATCAGCGACATACATCAGTTTTATACTCGAAATCACGATCTTCTTCTCGACATTGATATGGAATACAAGATGGGAATTTCATGTTGCAATCGATTTTCAATGACCATGGATGTAATTATTTTACCTTTTCTTATTTTAATATTAACGTTAAAAATGAGTATTTAAAAAATGTTTAATTATTGAGAAAAATAAGTTCAGTGGTGCCTTACTATATATTTAGAATATGTACATATTTAAAAATTGAGTAGATATTAAAAATTATGTTAAAAATGATAGAATACAGTAAATTATTTTAATTGTTAGATTATTAACGATCTTTATTTAACTAATTTACTACACAAAAAAGTAAAAAAAAAAAACAAAAAATATATTTGTAATCCTATGTATATACATTTAAACATTATAATTTATTACCTTGATGCTTACAAATTTGCCTACATAATTGTTTTATAAAGTAAAATTTAAAATATGATGCTAATAACAAGAAATTATAAACATTCTAATGTTATTACAATTTCTAAATGTCAATGTAAAAATATAAGTATGCAATATTTTAACAAAAGTAGATTATAATGATCCAATAACTAGACTTGTATTACAAAATAAGGATGTGTTTATGTTAGAAAAATATCACACATATATCCCATCATACATCCCTTAGTGTTGCAGGCACAATAAAATACATATTTAGATACATAATTACAAACCTAGCTACATACAATATAGACAACAACGTATGTACTTATTAGCCATTCTCGTTTTCAGTCACAAAAAGTCTTGTAATTTAAATTTCAAATCGCAAAAGTATGTCGTTTAGTAATCTCAAATCGCTATATATAACTATTTTATTCACACCTGTTTTTGAACAAGTTTAATGCTCCCTCATCGAACATATTTGTATATATTTTACTAATCAAATTTTTGTTGTTGTTGGAAGTAAGATGCAACAATTGTTGTTGTCGCGTAGTTTGCTTTAAACATTGGTTGGAAAAGCTTTCCATAACTCTTGTACAAATTGCAGCAGCATAGAGGCGCCTGACTATAAGATACCATGAAACCTGCGACCTGTCGTTACAAACATTTCATATACATACATACCCAAGTTCACAGATACACACCCACAAGTGTACGCAGCATGTAGTTTACCCAGTGGCTGTTTTATTTATTTGCGGCAACAACATACAAAAATTTTAAAATGAAAATTTTAAAAAAGATAAGAATTAAATTAAAATGTTGTCTAAATACTTTTGAAGCAAAAAACCATCACTTTATTTGCTTTTATTTTGCCGTAAATTTTTAAAATGTTTTTTACTCAGTGGCTGTTTTATTCATCTGCAGCAACAGCAAAAGAAAACAATTTTTGGTTGGCTATCATGAATGATTAATGAATTGTGATTTTAGGTACCGATAGAAAGTTAAAATGAATCCGGTAATATTGGAATTTTAAATGATCATGCCCTTACGCCAGGAAATAGAATCCTTCTAACCAAAGACTAGATTTTACAATTGCTCCCTGTCTGCTAAATTTTCAAAAGACTTTTATCAAACTGTTCTGCTTTAGCTTGTTTGGAGCCCCGAACATAATATCAATGAAAATATTTGGACCTTCATTAAAATGCAAAAACATTTTGAAAAAAAATCCAAATGGAATTTAATTCTTCATTGAAATAAGGGAACTTTGGTCCAAATTGCTTTTGAATTTGCCCACAACTTGGTTAAACCAATTCCAGTCAGAATGTCCAAAGTTTTTGATTTCCAAAAGCGTGTTATTATTTATGCTAATTTAGTAGCATACCAAAATTGTAAAATGTAAATTTTAAAGAAGATATGAATTATATTAAAATGTTGTCTAAATACTTTTGAAGCAAAAAATCATCACTTTATGTGCTTCAACATTGCCATAAAGTTTTAAAATGTTTTTTCATTTGATTCTGGATAAATTAAGCAATGTGACTTCATTTTTATTTGCAAATCACTTACAACAACAACAAACAGCTTCAATGGACTATGTATGCAAATATTCGATGTGTAATAACTTTTTACTAGGGCTGTAGATCCTTGTTGTGACTGACTTAGAACAAAATTACTGATTAAAATAAATTTTGTCATTTGTGTGATAAATACATTGTCTGTGTATTAAGTTTAACTATCCTTAGAAATTCCGCTGTTCCCTTGGATAAAGCGAAATTCACACATTCATACTACTTAATAAATTCATTAATATATATAATTTCAAGGGGATTCCCACTTCTTGTCACTATTAAAATAGTATCTTTGAAATTGTTTGCGTGGCTTGAACTTTGTGTATTGTTTTATTCTCTTTTGCCTGTTACATACGATTGTGTAGGGTATAAAACTAAACTTAAAATATATAAGGAAGCCCCCACATATCGTTAATTCAAAAGCAACGACAAATGCAATAGCACCATTTTGTTAAATTCACAAATTGCAAACTGAAAATGAGAATCGACTGTTTTGATAAAAACATTTGTCAAATGCTGCCGTAATAAACATAATAAAAGTTGATGATGATCTAACTAAATACCTGTTGCACAACAAAATGTATGTATAAATTAATACTTTTGTTTAGTTAATTTCCGAGATTTGCAGGCGTTTTGTTGAATGTTTAAGGACTATTGGTAAACGTGTTTTGATTATCTCGTCAATTTCATTGTACCCTTGTACCCTATATCCACTTGATGTTCGGTTGCATCAGTGTTAAAGCAAAATTGTCGCACCTGTTATAATACGGTATATACAAATCTATCACTATCACAATTCAATCTTATTTATACAATTACATTTAATTGATTTGTATTTATTTATAAAAACACCACTTAATGTGACAATATATGGTATAAAAAAATACAATATATGTATAATAATTAGAACTCACAGCAGTATACTCGTTAAAGATTCAAAGAATAACATTAAAAAAGTCACAACGTAAATCTAAGTAAAAGCTGAGACACATTAGGCTACGATATTCAGGGTTTATTCACAAAGTAACGGAATTATAGTCTTGTGGGGAAGCTAACAACAGATTAAGCACATATGATTTGGTTCACAATGTATATATACACACCTTACAAGCACCAATAAACCCAAGGTAGCGTTTATAATATAGCTCGCACAATTACAAGACTCCGCTTTCTTGTGAATATTCCACATTGGAAACAAACATATAGCCCATTAATAAATACCAAATATTATATTAAAGATATTATATATGTAACTTAAAGTTGGTTAAAAGTGGCCTGGCGCTTCTGTGCAAGTGTACATTTGTATTTGTGTATGTATGTATATAATATCATTATAAGTGTAAGGTATGCCACAACTTGCTATAAAAGTAAACAGTTTGAGCACTTTTCAAATTCTAACAAATTCAATCAAGCCCCTCTTTATCCGTTCGAATTCATGAAATGATTCTCATAAAAGACTTTAAATAGCTAAAATATTCAAAAGCGCAAGTATGTTGAGTTGAAATCGATAAATACCGATCTTCTGATTCGAGTTTTATCTCGCTGATAATAAGAGCTATAAACTCCTTTAACGAGCATATTTCCGGAAGCTCAAATTTAAAATATATCATTTTTTGATCATCTGGCCGCTTTCCTTCAGAAATTATAACAGTTCTACAGTTATGGCATTGGTATTTGGCATAAACACACACTTGATGCCATTTACCAACATGGTTTTATTAAACTGCACTTTTAGAAGAAACGTACAAATGCTGCCTAAAATGTGCTGTTTGCATGAGTATATGCTAGGTACAGTGTGAGGAGAGATCACGCTCGCCTTCTCATTTTTTTTTGCGGTGAATAGTTCTTACTTCTACGAATTGCATTTTCTATATCTGCGCTCTTTTGTGTAGTGTACATATATTTTAATAATAATGAAATATTAATGACTTTCTTTACATATATATGTATAGAAATCAAACTGGTCCAGGCAATTTTAAATAACTTTAAATACATATTTTCATAATCAGAACTGTATCTAGATCAGTAACTAGAAGTCGTATGTATACTCTTGTCCGCCCGTGCACCTGGCCACTGGGAATTTTATCCTCATGCCATCAAGGTAGGTATTATATATTTCAACAAATTACTTGACTTCAAACAAGCCAACCCAAATATTGATGGCTTTAAGATGAAATGCCGCAGTGACCACACAGAGAGGCGAACAAAAGTATACAAACAACACAGATGTATTTCAGCTGCAGTGAAACAGATTGTTAACAACATTGACGTCAAAGAACTTTTTGCGTTAGGGCACTGCAAGGAGAGTTGAAAGTAACACGACCAGATTGTGCCACCAACCAATTCAATAATATAACCTCAAGCACAATGTGAGGAGAGGACAACTTAGAAAAGATAAATGTATGTGTATGTATGTGCTTAAATATATGTATACAACATTTTGTATGTCGAATACAAAAGGCAAACTTGGCAACATTAAAAGAGTTTGTAACACTGCTCAAATATACATGCATACATAAGTATTAACGCATTTGTCTAACCACATGCACACGCACACATATACATACATATATAAATAATAGGGACAAACATAAATTTGGAATAAAGTCGAAATTTAGATATTATTTACATTGACATTTAAGCATTGACATTTAAGCTTTTATAGCTAAATACACATTTACACTTTTATTTTTTGTTCTTTGTTTCAAGGAAAAGTCACTTATTGTTTAACTGAAAAAAATGTAAAAACGAAAATAAATTCATTTTGTGGCTCACAAAAACTTGCATGCGTTACATGTTGAGCCCAAATACATAATAATACATTTAACAATTAACCTTAATTTTAATTTTATCGTTAAAATTTATATCAAATGTATACATATACCAAACCGATACACCTGACCACATATGCGCAATTCCAGGTCGAACGTCATAAATATGAAGAAAGAAAAATAAAATTCCAAAATACAAGTCTTGAACAAGTTAGGTCGTTGCATTCGGGCGTTACCGACTGCGTTATACTCGTTTACATGTAATAACAGCTGTTAAAATTGTCAAAGCTGTCTTAATTTTTATTTCTATTTTGGGAAAAATGCCTGCCAAATTTTGCATTTTTCGTGATTCGTGTGGGCAAGGTGGCTGGAGGGTATGGCCAGGTCTGATCTTTTGGTGACTCTAGCTTTACAATTGTGGGATTCGATTAGCGATTTTATGTGTAACGACATTCATTTGCCACGCCCGCAGTGGTCACACAGTAAAAATCTTAACACTTGTTCTAATGCTGGTATGCACGAGTGTATATTACAAATTTAAAGTCTCCAGCGTGGAAAAAAATTGCGTTCATATGGACGTCGGACAGACATTGCACAGACCCACTATGATCTTTTAATTTCGTGAACGAGTATAAAATGAGTCTGAGTTTAATAATACAATTTTTTTATATTTGAATTGAAAGGAAGATAAACCTCGTTTATTTTAAAAACACAAAAAAAATGAATTTGTTTTTTTTTAATGTAATTTTTAAGTTTAAATATAATTATGTAAAAATCGAAAGTATTATTTCATTATGTTTAAAAATTGTAGATAGCATGAAAAATGCTAACAACCAGTTGAAAATTTCTCATAAGTCAGAATTTTATGCTTTTCTAAGTAAAGCTTTCCATGCAGGAAATTGTTAAACTTAATACAGTACAATCTTGTTAGTTCGGACATCAGCTGATTCGGACGTCCCGAAAACATACGTTTGTAACTCTTGAAAAGTCTAAGATTTCGCACTCCCAACCGATATCAGCGATTAACACATTTATTATTACCAGAATGTTTGCGCAAGGGATATTTTACAATTGTTTGTTTTATTTTACACTTCGTTAAAATAAAACAAATTCTACATTAAAAAACTAACTTTAAACGAAAAATAAGTATTTCTCCAATCAAAAACAGAATTAAATAATAAAAAAAACACAAAATTGAATAAAATAACTAAGTAATTGGTTTTACTCGATAATCCGGAATATCCGTAAATTCGGACACAGATTGTACTGTATTGAACTTTGTTTAAGTAAAACAATACAAATATTTATTGATATTTATTTTAAAAATTATCAATAACATCTATATTTGAATTTATTTGCTAATTACATGATTATTTTGTTATAGAATGTTAAACAAAAATATGGGAAATTATTATTAGTATTTAGGCGTCAGTTTTGTAAGCTCGTTCCATAAGAGCAACCATAAAAATTTTAACTTTTTGTATTACTGGCACAGCCAGTACATAAAAAATAAGCTAGTTGTAGAAGTCTTTAATATACCATATTAAATAAAGTTTTAATAATCTAAGATAACTAAAAAAGAAACTAAGAAAGTATAGACAAAAACAATTACAGCAAAATAACTAATTTGATCAAGGCGTTGAGAAAGAATGAATGTGGATAAATATACACCTATTCTATTCTTTAAAATGATTTATTTTAACATACCATTTCTCTATATTTACAAGATTGTATGTAAATTATGTTCCATTATAAACTAATCTAATCATAATATGTATGTAAAATATTCAATATCCGTAAATAAAACAAAGATTAAAGCAATAGTTGTAATTAATTTTATTACATAAGAACCATTTGTTTTTTTTAAATAATAACCTAGATATTTAATTTAAAATTCACAAAATAGTCGTAAGTAATTCAAACACACTATGACTACCCATATAAATATTTTAAGCAATGTCTTAATAGTTCATATATTTCATTAAATTAAGGCCCAGACGGTAAATGTACTTAAACTAGCAATTAAATAGCCAAAAATACATCAAAAAACATTAAATTAAAATGCTAGAGTAATGTCGATGTAAATGTTTGATAAATAAAAATCATATCATTTTAATAAGTAATAATAAAAGTGTATTTTTTATACCCTGAGCCCATTGAAAATGGGTAAAAAGATTGTGCAACAGTATGTAACCGGCAGAAGGCAGCATCTCCGACCCCATAGAGTATCTATATTCTTGATCAGCAGCACTAGCCGAGTCAATTTAGCACTGTCCGTATTTTTGTCCGTCTATCGGTTAGTCTGTCTGTATTTCGTATATACCACACGAGGATCAAGTCAATTTCAAAAGATCCTTTTCGGTTTCTTATTATCGATACTTATCGTTTTTTTGGCCCGGTTTATTGGGCATATCTACAAAACCAAATTTGTTTCAATATGTTTGCGTAAAATATGCGCATTAAATATTTTGGTTTTTGGATACCTCGTTCCAAATATTTCAGATGCAGTTCTACAGACTTGCGAATCAGTTTGTACATACATTTCAATGCTCTTATTAAGTCCTGAAAACTGTATAACAATCACCCATTTAGGTTAAAAAATTAAGAATATCATTTCCATTCCAATTTCTATATATATGTGCATACATACAGTGACGAACTAAAGTGATGGCACAGTTGCGAATTTCAACTTAAAATGCTATTTCCAGGCTCATGTCGCATTTTAATGATTCAATTTTTTTGTATATATTTAAATTAAATATTTGTTTATTGAAAGGCACTTTCTTTTTGGT
>SCDS01001460.1:0-12364 GCA_004149465.1 Drosophila nigromelanica
ATCGACTGCACCACACTACCATTCAATCCACGCATGATATAATATAACTTAAGCATCTTTAAAAAAATTTGAAGGAAGCTCTAACAAAATTCAGTTTTTGTCATAAAAACGATAAATATTATTAATAATTATTGATAATTAAAAAAAGATAAAATCGATTCCACACTGTCCAAAGGCGTACTCGAACCGCCGACCCTTCGTTCCAGCTGCTCAACTCTTACCAGCTGCGCCACATTTCCATTTTTATCCGCCGTGATAAAATTCAAGTTGCAAAAAAAAATTCCAAGAAAAACGCTAGACAAAGTTCTGCATTTGTCTGTATGTGTGCACATGAACACAGAAATTGCATGTGCTTCAGCCAATCAGCTACGGTAGGCTTCCAGTACTGAAATGAGATTCTTGATTTGCTCGTAAACTAAATGTATGATCGTTATGAAATTTTCAGGACTTAATAGGCGCAAAATTTATTTATAAACCAGTTTGCAAGACTGTAGTATTTGATTTGTGGTTTTTATGGTTTTATCGATATTGGGGGCGTTTGGGGGAAGGTATCCAAAAACCTGAAATATTTAAAATCTCCTTATGCCTTACGCGAACATATTGAAACAAATTGGTGGCTCTAGCGTTTATAGTTTAGGAATTATGCTTAAAAAACCGGGTCAAAAAAGCGATAAATATCGATAAAAAGAAAATGGAAAGATTGATCGATCTTTTAAAATAAATCTGATCTGCGGATGGTATATACGAACCGAATGAGTCCAAGATCAGCTTACTTGCTTTTGTAGTCTCAGAAATCGTCGCGTTTATACAGACAGACGGACAGACAGACGGACATGGCTAAATCGACTCGGCTAGTGATGCTTATCAAGAATATACATATATACTTTATAGGGTCGGAGATGCTTCCTTCTGCCTGTTACATACATTTGCATAAAACCATTATACCCGTTTTTACCCATTTTCAATGGGTTCAGGGTATAAAAACATCATTGGATCATATCTCATTGATTTTTGGAACGAGTCCATTACAATTGACAATAGCAACATATTCAACATATTCGGCAATATAGAAACACGATCATAAAAACGGTCACTCCAATAATCCAAACGATTTAAAATTTTGTCTCTAGCAGCTCTACAAACCTTACACATTAATAATACCGAGCGGTTAGATAAACTACGGATAATAGCTCACAGAGTTTGGTTCACTACTCTCATCTGCTTTTTGGCAATATCCATCGCTCTTTTATACGTTTATAGGAAGAAACAACAAAAATAATATTACAACTGCAACCGAATGCCCAATTAACCCATGCCAAGTAAGCACTCGACCAGCTCAGCTGTACTCGCTTAATACTTAAAATCATTGAACCAGCGTCTCCTCTGCTTCCACCACATGCCAACATACATAGTTGCAAACGACAAAAACATTGCAACACAAAACCACCGAATTATGCTATCAACAGAAGTTTCGCTGCGCCGCTGCCAATGTCGCTGCGAATATCCAGTGCTAGCTTAGGGCTAAACTAAAGAATGTAAAATCAGTCTTAAAACTTACTTTAAATAAATAAGATCTTAATTGATAAAATAAATTTTTTTTCAATAATTAAATTTATTGGAATTTAATTTACATATATACGAATCTATGTACATTCATACAAATTATTTTAAATTTTATTAGTAATTGCACTTATCTTGTAAATATTCATACGCCGCGTTCAGATAAAATTGTGTTAACAAAATTAACAGTTCGCTATCAGGCAGAACTTCTTTATTGGCACTAATTTTTTGTCACACTTCGTCGCCGAAATTTTTACCGATCTGTAAAGGAGGTCACCAGTTATCTACTCTTCAAATTTGGTACTCGAGCTATACATAGGCATTTCCGGCGGGGCGGGGGCGCTGGACGCGTTCTAGTGGTCGTGATATCAAGGTAGAAATCTTAGGGGAGGTCACCAGCTATCTATATACCAACTTTGGTGGCTCTATCTTAAAAATTGTGGGAAATATAAGTTTGGCGACTCTAGCTTTAAAATTATGAACTTTATCGATTAACGGTTTTAGGCGTTATCGGTTTACCACGCTACGTTAGCAAGCTTGGCACAGTTATGCTGCCGTCAACATCCCATGCGCCGACGCCCGAAATCCAAACCGCTTCAACATTAATGCTGCCTCAGCGCTTATAGGTCAAAGCTAACTTGTATATAAGAACATTCTGTATTTTAGGTTTTACTCTGTTTTGAGCCATAAACTTGAATGGTCAACTTTAATAAGTATTTAATCTTAGTGACTTCGCACTAGAAAAGTACAATAATATTAACTGACGGCTAACGGTAGTTCAAACCTATTCACATAAAAGAAAAAAAGAAGATTCAGCATCGTTGGATCAACATCATAGCAGCATCAGCAACAAATATTTTTTTTCTTACAAACAAAACACAAACACACACACACCTTAAAGGAAAAATGTAAGTAGAGTGCTTATTTAAAACGAAAATAAAAAATACATTTATAAATATAAATTCAGTGCGAGTTTATAAATTGATTTTTGCGAGTTTAGAATTTTATAAATAATCTACGAGTTTATAATTTCATTTTTACAAATAATTTGCTATAATGCTATAATGCTATAATTTGATATGATGACTGATAGAGAAGTTGAGAAATTATTGGCAGATTTGCAAACTAAATTCAAACTAAGTGAAATTCGTCCAAAAATGTCATTTAACCAGTCCGATATGAAAACTTTAATCGAGTACGCAGTCAATTCTGCACTTGAAAACCAAGCGAAAATATTTGAACAAAAGCTTAAAGAAATGGAAGATAAATTCTGTCAAACATCAGTATCCGCGCAAGAGGTGGAAGTTTTTACTGATGCTGAAATAATACCCGCTATAAAATGTGACGAAACACTAGACATCGTGAAATCTTTGCCTGACTTTGAGTGCAAAATTGAGACATATGTTTCGTGGCCAAAAGCTGCGCATACCGCGTATACAATTTTTGAAATTTACGTGGGAAGTTCCAAACATTACCAGGGCTTGGGTATAATAAGGAATAAAATAAAAAGCTCCGCTAACATGGTGCTGTCTTCGTATGACACACCATTACATTTCAAGGCAATTATTAATAGACTTGATTTTACGTTCGCCGATAAGCGGGCAATCTACTTAATACAGCAGGTCGGCGTTACCCTCTAAATATGGTTACTCTAGCTTAAAAACTGGGGGAGATATATGCATTTGCGGCGGGGCGGGGCGCTGGGGACGTTCTAGTGGACGTGGCCGGTATATCCAGCTATTTACATACCAAATGTGGTGGCTCTATCTTAAAAATTTTGGTAAATCTACACGTGTTATCGATTGGAGCTGCCAAATATATTGGTTTTTGCGAATTAGGGGGCGGGAGCGGGCGTAGGCAAAAATTTGTTCTATGATGTTTGGGGGAGCACTCCAGCAATCTATATCTTAAATTTGGTGACTCTAGCTAAAAAACTGTGGGAGATATAGGCATATCCGATATTTTAGGGCGACGCGCTGGGGGCGTTAAAGTGGGCGTCGCAATCCTTTTGGGGGGTCGTCAGCTGTCTACATACTAAGTTTGGTGACTCTAGTTTTAAAATTGTGGACTTTATCGATATTCAAATCCAAAATCCTTAACTCTTTATCTGACGCGGGTGCACACGAGTATATATGCAAATTTTCAGTTTCTAGCTTTAATAGCGACGAAAATAATTGCGGTCAGACGGACGGACGGACAGACGGACATTGCACAAAACCTATATACTCTTTCATTTAATGAACGAGTATAAAAACGTAACCTCAGTCAAAGAAACATTTTTGGTTAAGTCTCTTCTTGGCTTTAACCCCCTTATCAAAGTTTAATGGAAGAATAGGGCTTGATTTATTAAATAGAGTAAACGCCACCTTAGATTTTGCATGTTGAAGGAAAGAATATTTGTATTTGCTAACCCAAATGAAGCACTCCCATATAACACAAATATTATCGCCACAATTTAAACAGAAGATGAGTACCCGATTTATTTAAAATTATATTCCTACCCATTAGGAGTTTCAGACTTTGTAAATAATTAATGAAATATGATCAGAAATAAGCTTTCAAGATCACCGTACAATAACCCGGTGCGAGTAGTAGATAAAAAGGGAACGGACGAACAAGGAAACAGAAAGAAACGCCTTTTTATAGACTTTCGAAAATTGAATTCTAAAACAGTTGACGACAAATACCCAATACCGAACATAGTAGCTATCCTCTCAAATCTTGGGAAAGCAAAGTACTTTACAACCCACGATTTAAAATAAGGATTTCATCCAACCCTTCTGGCAGAAAAAGATAGGGAAAAAACAGGAACTTCCGCAGGAAATGGCAAGTATGAATCCTAAGGGCTTCCCTTTGGTCTTAAAAACGCTCCTGAAATTTTTCAGCGAGCTATTGACGACGTACTTCGAGAACAGATCGGAAACGCTTGCTACTTTTACGTAGATGGTGTGATTATACTCTCAGAAAATATGGAAAAATGTGTAAAGCACATTGCATGGGATTTAGATAAACTATATAATGATGTTTGCATTGTCATTGGGTGTCACGGTGGGTGTCACGGGAAAAGTCACATTTTTTTAAAGAAACAATAATAGTAGTAGGAATCGCGGTATCTCATGGGGGTATCACAACCAACCCCAGCAAAATAAAAGCAATGGGCAAGTTCGAACAACCTTCAACATTATTCCATTTAAGATCATTTCTTGGCTTAACGAGCTACTATAGGTGCTTTATAAAAGATTTTGCATCCATAGCCAAACCTCCAACGGACGAACTGAAGGGTGACAACGGTAAAGTAGGTGCGCTGACAATAAAAAATACCTGTGAACTTGGACGAAAAACAATGTTTAGCTTTTCGAAAATTATAAGAAATGCGCCTATATCCCGACCGTCAAAAATAATTTTACTCGACGACAGACGCTTCATCGTCTGGCCTAGGCTACATTAAGAGTTAACGAGTTAAACTTCGAAACAAATGAGCGTGAACTACTTGCTGGCTCTAAAATCTTTAAGAAAATATTTGTATGGGGTAAATTTAAACATTTACACGAACCACCAGCCACTTACATTCGCGGTTTCATACAGAAACACAAACGCGAAAATAAAAAGATGGAAGGCATTTATTGACGAGCATAACGCTCAAATTTTCTATACGCCAGGGAAGGACAATTTTTTTGCCGATGCTTTATCGAGACAAAATATCCATGCTTTGGAAGAAAATGCTCCATCTGATCTGACCACCGTATACAGTGAACTGTCACTAACATACACTATTGAGTCTACTGAAAAACCAGTAAACTGTTATCGCAATCAAATAATTATTGAAGAGGGCATAGTAGATTCATACCAAAGAGACAGACAAGCATATTCATGGTACCTTCCTCTTAAGGAAATGGGTCCCAATTCAGAAACACAAAAAACATCATCTGACGACATCTAGGCTCTGCGGAATCGGCTTTGTTAAATATAACTGGACATCAGGAGATTCTGAGTTTGACGTATCTTCAGAGGTTGAACATCGAAAACCTTAAGGATTGTGCTGGACACTTTAAGGAAAACCGAGGACGGCCTTCAATCTAGCGAGGGGGAAGTTAACACATCCGGCCATATATAAGTCATCGACCCGGTGATCATGCATGCCGACTCCCGAAATCCAATCCGCTTCAACATAAATGCTGTCTCAGCGATTATAGGTCAGGGCAAGATATTATATTGTATAAGAACATTTTGTATTTTTAAATTTTAATCTGTTTAGAGCAATAAACTTGAATGGTCAACTTTAATAAGCACAAAAAAAAAAATACATCAATAATAACTTATATCCAAAATTTCAAGGTCTAGCTTCAATAGCGGCAAAAAAAACTAAGCGTGACAGGAATTTTTTTGGCTCGATCCTTAGAGGAGATTAACGCGATTTGCGAGCGTAAACACTTTTTATCATTTGAATTTTCAGGTGTATAAATGAGAAGCGGGAGGGGAAATAGCCGAAAAGTTTATAATTTTAAATAATATAATAATATTGAATAATATAGAAGTATATTATGCTGGCGTAGTCATAAAAACGCTTGAATAACACAAACATAATACACTACACACACAATCATGCACATGCATAAATATGAAACGCGTACATGATTGCGGACCAATTGATTTTTGTATTCACTTTGAAAATAAAATATACTCTGTACAGTTAGTCTTAAACTGGAATTGAAATAAAACGGATGCATTTATTAATTATTCGTGTTTTATTTAAGCCCGTCATTTAATTTCATTAAATTTTCAATGTTGACCTTAGGTTTCTTAACACGGTTATTTAATAGACTCAAGTAGTTAAACAAGTACGTCGTAAAAAAAATCCTAGCAATTTTCTAATGCAGATAACCACAAGTATATTTTATACATTTCAATTCAAAGTTGTGTTCATACGGAGAGACGGACGCACAGCATGAGGCACATTGCACAAGCTCAATATTCTCTTATCACTCCGTGAACGAGTATTCAAATCAAATGGTCTGCTGCAGCAGCTACTACAATGGCAACCTGGTATTTGGCAACCAACAACAACTGGGGGACGAGCACCACGCGCCTTGAAATACTAGTACAGTATTAAAGCAGTGATGCTTGACGTCACACTATACATGTCGGCATTTTGATGCTAACTTACATTTGAAATTCCACTTTAACACCTTTGTTTACATTTGTTCAATATGAGTTTTAAAAAGCCTTTGATTCATGCAAGTGTTTTGCTAATTAATATAATAGTTTTGTAATGGATATAATAATAATTTATTGTAAAAAAGTAAATTTCTTCGAGCACTCAGTTAACAATTTTAATTAATTAAAAATATACTCTGTATTATACTGTATTGACATTATACTTGATTTTATATACTTTAATTAACAATAAAGAACAATAATTTTTTGTTGCCCTAAACCAAATGCCCTTGCTGACCTATTGCAAATTTACAATTGCAATTTAGTTTAGTGGCCACTCGTCGTATTCGAAAATCAATTACCATAGCCCGATGTTAATAAAATTTCGTAAAACACAAATGTTGTACACCCGAATCATTTCTATTGTACATATATGATATAGTGATCTACTATTTGATACAGTATTGTTTTAAAAATAACAAGTACGATTGCTCAGGTCGGGAACACCTGTTCTCTCGTTACACACATTTAACCTCACGCACATACAGTGAGTTAAAAAAGCATTGACACATCAATTATTTTTGAAGAAACTTTCTAATTATGTCTATATGAAAAGAATTGCACGATTTAATTCTTTTTAGCAGCTAATTATGCAGATTCTTCATTATATTAGTGATCATGTAATTGTTTACTTGTGTAAAATGACGCGCATTACATAAATAACAGTAGAAGTACGAAAAATTCAGCAAAAGCGCCCGCGAAATAGCAGTTATTGTCCATTGGTCGTAAAGA
This sequence comes from Drosophila nigromelanica, assembly GCA_004149465.1. Lineage (NCBI taxonomy): Eukaryota > Metazoa > Arthropoda > Insecta > Diptera > Drosophilidae > Drosophila > Drosophila nigromelanica. The sequence goes on from SCDS01001460.1 coordinate 7,507, forward strand.
GTAGTGTATGAAAATTGATACAAAACATTATATTAACACGGGGAAAACTGAACTGTTGTTGCTGCAGGCGGTCAAAATTCAAAATATTCAGCAGTGAAATTGAGTAACGAGATTCAGAAGCCGTTTGATGAAAATTTTCGCCCTTAAACGATTCAGAATATGCTGCATAGAGACAGTTATCATTTACGTGTGCCTCGACGTCAATAATTTATTTCGTTGGTAAATAAGAAACTATTTTGTATATATTTTTATTTTTATTATACGGTGAACAACTATATTTTGATTCATTTAAGCTCCTTTACATACACTCACAACCTGCAAGTTACGCATTTAACGCCTTTTCCACGAAATGAACTTTTTTGTTTTACTTTAAGAATATATGTACATACAACTTTCTTAAAATTTTGGTTAGTGGGTAAAGGTTTCGAAAATGTGAAATTTGGTTAACCGAGAACATACTTGCCGAATTTTCCAGACATAAAATATAACTACATAATCGTGTAAATTTATTATTCATTAATATATTATAAATAGTCGGAATTGGAAAATAAATAAAACATTACAATTAAGTATTAGGTATTCAAAAGCTAAAAGCCAAAGGATATTATAATTATTTTCAATAGCATCACCGACACGATTGTGGCATTTTATTATTCCAATTCGAAATGCTTAAACAGCTAGTAAATGAAATAGGTCCAGAAGTTATTTCAGAAAGTTCAGAGCACATAAAAAGTTGACAAAATGCTTCACTATAAATTAGAAATATTTCGATGTTGTATGGGTCATTCTTACCACCCAATTTTCAAGTAAGAGTTAAGGGTTAATGTATGCATACGATTCTACAGCTTAATTTCAATATCTAATTACCACCTTGTACTCGATTTCAAATTCTGCTGCTCTTACTAGCATATAAGTTTAAATATGTATATTTATGTATATGTACATTTGTTTTAAGATTTACTGTAAATGAGACAAAATTACAAGAAAAGTTGCCGCTTGATTAGCCACAAATAGCGCTGCAAACATATAAAAGATGTAGTTATTTATTATGAGTCGTTAGTATCTCGACGATATACGCGCAAATATATTGAGCAACAATTTATTTGGGAATTTATGTAAATATTTTTAAACGTGTGCCCTCATTATAGTTGGGATTTTTTAGATCAGCAGTTATTGATATTAAATATCGAAAGTCTTCTACTGGCCTACTAAGTCCCAATATAATGGGAGTTAAAACCTCAGATTAACCTCAGTTCAGTATTTGCATATTATTTAACAAGTCTGCGTCAAATGATTTTCTTAAAATTTTTATACCTTTTGTTTAATTTTTAAAAATATTTGTAAATCAGCAATAAATCAAAACAATAAGAGCGCCGCAGTCGGGTGTTACCTACTGCGTTATACTCGTTCATTATTATTATTATTTTGGAAAATTTTCGTATTTTGTAATTTGTGGTGCGGGTGTGGGCGCGTCGGAAGTTTTTCCGATCTGTGGAGAATGTTTCGTGAAAACTATCTGCCAAAATGGTGTCTCTAGTTCTAAAACATTTAAAAATATGGTTTTTCACTTATAACGAATATATTTTAACCGATATTTCATGAAGGTGACCAGTTACATTCCAGATTTGACGACTCAAAACTGGTCAGAAATTGTGGAAGATATTGTTATGGCGGAGGTTATGGGCGTGGCCGGTATGTCAACGTTTCAATCTTTGGCGTAGGTCTCTAGCTATCTAGATACCAAATTTGGTGATACATTCACCTTTTATCGATTTTCGAGGTGTATCAAAATGCTATCGAATTGCCAGCAGTTTGCATTGCACAAAATTCTTAACACTTTGTCAGAAGCAGTTAACTACAAGTATGTATTCAAATTCTTTATTTTCACTAGTGCCGAATAAATGTGTGTTCACATGTAGAGACGGGCAGCATGACGGACATTATAAATCCAATGTACTAGTCTCACTTCGTTTTCATCACTCATTTTCAATCAATCGCCCAATTTTCGATCATAGGAAATATGTCGAAAATTGGTGAAAAACGAATTCATTTTATTAGGGAAAGAGAGAGTTGTAAAGAGAAAACATGTTGTAGGTGATTAAACGTAAGCATTAAAAAATAATTTGGCAAACTTAGTCCGTGTAGGCAAAAGGGGTAATAGTAGTGAACAGAGCAGTTCAGGCGACCTTAAGGAAACGAGGAATCTATATTTCCAATTTTAAAGTTCTTGCCACCGTTACCGTTTATTGAAATATAGACAGATTTAGCTATAATTAATTTGTAGTAGACAAAGCTTAAACCTCGTAGAAACCGAAACTGCTTCTGAACAGACTATTTGGATCTTACGTTTTCTTTTAATTGCAGACAGCAGGTACTCTAGTATTCCACGATTGGGCGTACAAGGAACAGAAATTTCATAGTAAAGAGATCGTTGAACTCCTTCGATCAACGTTTAATAAACCCACGTATACTCTTAGCCTTCGTTACAATAGTGGATATATCCATGTTGACGCTCAGCTTTGAATCAAAAAAAATTCCAACGGTCTTTACTGTAAGTATAAGTTGCAATAGGAAATTGTCAATTTTAACTGAATAACAAGGCCGATAACATCTAAAAGTTATACACATACACTTTGAACAATTTAGGTACAACTGATTGGCCGAACACCTACATTGCAAGGAGTCCGAAATAGAGAATCGGTGTACGAATAAATAAGTTTCACATCATTTGTATAAGTTAACAGAAGTCAACGCAAGTGCAAATGTAATTTGATATCACACCAGCCACAGAAGCTGACATTGCTCTGGGCCGAATGTCTTGCACAACGGTAGCGCACGAGGCGCAATCTAAGCATTTTAGCGGCCGTTGTGAGTTGAATCCAATAGCTTAAGTCTTTTCTATTTGTATCCCTTAGCTTTAGTTTTATTTCGGTTTTTGAATGAGGCACATCTGCCCATTATTATATTCGCGAAATTCAACTCACTCACTGAGTCTGAATTGACTAGTGTTTTAAATAAGTCTTTTGTATTAAAGAAATAAACATTTTCAAATAAAGACAAACTAAAACCAAAACCTCTTTTAAATAAGTCTTTTGTATTAAAGAAATAAACATTTTCAAATAAAGACAAACTAAAACCAAAACCTCCACTGGAGTCATAAGTAAATAATAATTAATTTATACATAAGTATGCGAGCTTATGATATTATAGAGTGGAAGTCATTAATGAAAAGAGAGAATTGTGAAAGCCCAAGATGACTTGCGTGGGGTATACCTGATATAGCATACACCTGTTTGGAAATTTTAGATTTAACTGAAACTCTTTAGGGACTACTCTTAAAATACGTCGAATCCAATACAGGAGAAAGGGAAGAGAACCAGTAAGATCAAGTTTAAGCAGTAAAAGTCACCAGAAGCAAATGTCATCAGTTTGATTTTTTGTTAGAAAATCACCATTTGCCAGCGACGTAAATTCAAGCAAATTGTTCGTAGTCAACCGACTGAGAGCAAACAATTGATTTTTAAAGATGCTGCGAAGTGGAAGTAATTATTTTTTTCAAATAATTTAGATATTGCAGATAGTTTGGCAATGTCCCTATAATTTGTTATATCAGACATTTCACCTTTTTTGTGGAGAGAAATGATAAATGGTTCTTTCCAAAGAGAACCTTTAGAGATTGCGGAAGCACTTCACTTTTAAAGTCGACAACTAAGAATGTTGTCAAACCTAGAAGAGTAAGATGTTTTTTTGATTTAATAGCAGAAGGAAGAAAAGTATGGGAAATGATAGCCCCAAAGATAGAATTTTTAAGAAACAATGTTGTAAGCACGGCTTCTTAGTAAAGGAGACAAAATAATAAGTTGACTGGCATAAATTCCCAAAGAGATCGGAAGCAGCAAAATCATTGCTTCATTGTTCTACCGTTATGAATGAACAAGTGAGAAGGCTTTAGTCGGGAGCAACAGATTTCGAAATACCCCGATCTGTCTTTACAAACATTACAACCTCTGCATTCGTACATACATACAGAAATTTACGCACACACAAATGCTCGCTGCACGCACTTTAATCAGTGGCTTCGCTTGGCCCCCCTTTAGAATCTAAAGAAAGAGCATTAAAATGTATGTATTAACCAAACCCTGTTCTATTTACGGTTGATTTGCGGTTTTATTGGTTTAGGGGGAGGTATCAAAAATACGAAATAGTCAAAATCCTCGTATGCTTTACGCGAAGTAAATTTGGCTTTAGCTTTATAGTTTAGGAGATATATCAAAAACACTGGGTCAAAATAAAATATAATTATAAATATTAATATTAATAATAAGAAAACGGAAAGGATTTGAAATAAACTTGATCTGACTATGGTATATACGAACTTAAAGAGTCCAAGATCAGCTTACTGGCTTTTGTAGTGTACGAAATCATCGCGTTCAAACAGACAGACAGACGGTCATGGCTAAATTAACTCGGCTAATGATGCTGATCAAGGAGTTTATAGGGACGGAGATGCTTTTTTCTGCCTGTTACATACATTTGCACAAAACCATTATACCCTTTTCTGGTAATTTTTAATGGGTATTTGTTTATATATATATATTATATAGAAAGTCGACAAAACAAGTGTCAACAAAGGTACAGAGCTTAAAGACAAGCTATATACACATAAATATAATTATTGAATGCTAAGAGCTTAACGGAACTATAAACATTGATAATAACATCACCAGCACGATGGGGGTACTTTATTTGCCTGTCCGGCCAGCTATGCCCCTGGTCACAGCTAAATGTTGTTAGTTATGTTATTAAATCCTACATCTAGATAGGAAGGCGTTAGTACAAATAATATATTAATAAATTT
>SCDS01001461.1:8433-35151 GCA_004149465.1 Drosophila nigromelanica
GTACAACCTTCTGATTTGGGTGTTAGCACCTGCAATTTTATTTATAACTTTTTAACTCGAAAGCTTTGAAAATTTGTTGTAAGAAGTTTAAAATGATTCGATTCAATTAGCTAACATTCTCGTACATCTTCGGGTTGCGTTGAATATTTTCCTCCATAATCTTTTTGTGCTGATGTTCCCAATTATCAACTTTTAGGAGCACATCCTGAAGAACTTCACGTATTCGGAAGCGTTCTATTTCGGGTCCGTCGCGTATCTCAATGTTTGTCTTGAAATTATAATTGGGTGTATAGCCATTAAGTTTAAGGAAGTGATCGAAATAGAAGGGCACAATTTGCTCCTGTATGTTGTCCAACACCATCACCGATTCTTGGCTGAATCCCTCACTGACAACGCCATCCTCGGCAAAGGCGCGCACAAAGTTTCTTGTATTTTCGGAGATCACGACAGGTGGTGGTATGATTTTCTTGACGCGCTTCCTCAAATGCAGTCTCTGGAGTGGTCCGACCCGTTTGGGCTTTTTGTAGGGCGGCTCCAGATTGCGGCGCACCTTCTTCATTTCCATGTCGATACGCCGCTCAACCTGATAGGCCTGCGCCGACAGCTTTTCTAGGTAGCGACGATGCTTGCGAAGCCGCGCTTCCACCTCACGCACCTTGTCCATATCCATATGCTCAAACTTGCCAAGTAGCTCCAGCACAACGCTGCTAATGCCGGCCACCATGTCGGAGGCGTTGGGTATAACATCGCTGGAGCCTCGCACAGTGGCGGGCACGATGCGACGCCAGACTTCGGCCAGGATGGCGCGGTGCTTGTTGAACTCCTCGTCCGCGAACGACTCCTGAATTGGTTTGTCGAGGTAGTGCCTCACCCGTGCTTCCATTTCGATTGCGCGTCCTTCCATGAAGATCTTCTTAGCGGACTTGCGTGCCACATATTCCTGTTTCTCCTTCAAGTCCTTGGCGCACCAGTCAACAAAGGTTTCCAGCCTGCCCTGCAGCTCGGTGTGCACGGAGAGGGTGTAGTGCATTTCCAGCAGCAGCATAAATGTCTTGTTCTTCAAATTGTCGATGCCTTGCAGAAAGGTTTTGGCATTGGGAAACACCTGCAGCACGGGATGCAGGTTGCGTAAGTAGACGTCATAGTAAAAGTCGCGTATGGCCCAAGCGTCGTCCTTGTCCCTCACACGTATGTTCACAATGGCACGCTTGGCAATGGACTGGTCGTACGACTCCAGTTCGTACTCCACATCCTCATCCTCCTCCTGTGATTTGCCATCCTGCTCAGCCCCCTCGAGTTCGACGCTAAATTTGCCGCGTTTTTTCACCGGCACTAAATGGATCCAATCGTGCTCGGCACGCCATTCTTCGTCGCCCAGCAGGTAATGAAAGTTCTGTAACATTACGCAACGTATCCAGTGTCCCTCAATGAATACTATATCCATGTTTAGCATGGTGAGCTCGCGCTCCAATTCGCGGTATTCTTGCTTCATTTTATCGGTTATCTCATAGTAGGTCTTCACTTGATAGACCATCGTCATGGCCGCATTGTACTCCTTCTTTTCCCATTTGGCAAAGAGGCCTTCGTAGAGGAGTTTCGTATTTTTCATATCCTGCCAGTGGCGCTCATTTAGAGTGTCATAGATCTTGGTCCGCACCACTTTTCCCTGTATCAATAGTGACTCGTACTTGAGACGCATCGCAATCTTCAGTAGCTCCACGCCCGTCTTGAAATTAAATGCTTTGATCGTGGCGCGGTTTTTTAGCTCATCTATGTAGTTCTCATCGAGATCGGTGATAACGGAGCCATAGTACATTTTTGGGCCAGGTCCCATCAGGGTATTGCGCACGTCCGGTACAGGAACCTCCAGTCTTAGGCGCAATCCATTTCGTAGGCGTGAGCTAAAGGTAAAGAAGGAATCCTTGGGACCCAACATTGCAGCCTGCTCCTTGTGTTGACCGGAAAAGGGTAGCATGCGATAAGGATTCTCCTCCTCGGCATCGACGTCAATAACCTCCGCCTGGAAACGCGTGCGACGCATTTCTTCAAAGGGTACCAGAGGCTTACGTATATAGTCCAAAGGTATTTTCGTTTGGTCTTCTAGTAGTAAAAAGCTGCCGCTATCCTTGGACAGATTTGTGCATTCTGAGCTGCTAAGCGAGCTAAGGCACGCCTCAATGCTCTTCAGATCCTCCTCCAGCTCAGCCTCAATTGCCTTGCGGTCAACCAACAGACGCTCCTCGTCGGGATCAATGTCTTTGGTCTCGTAGATAGCCTCTCGGGTCTCACGCAAAAACTCCAGGTACTGCTTACGACCCGGAAAGTCAAGAGTAGTCAGCTCCTCGGGATCGCGTGAGTGAAAAACGAAATCATATGGATGACAGAGCTCCTGCACGATTTCTCTGGCTCCATCCTTGCTATCAACACGAGTGGCCGCTAAGTGTTCGGCGATCATCGCATCGAAATTATAGTCGGGCATGGTCAAGTCCTTGTCCATATACTTCTTGCATGGAGGATTTGCCTTGATAAAATTTACAATTGGCACCCTTACTGCCTGCTCATGTACGGTGATCTTTGGATAGACAGTTTTTGTCTGATAATGCACATGGACCGTCTTCGCCTGTGTCGGATCCCAGTGATCGTGATGATGACGCGCCTCTAATATTTCCGTGTATGGCCGCTTCTGTGTGCGCACATTGGTATATTTTATAGTATCCGGCATTATCTTTTCCAATAGCGGCATCCCCGAGTTTTTGATGGCATCGTTGAATATGGCCGATGGCACACGCTCCGCGGCGTAATCGCGCCGTCGTCGTGGATGCACGTGGAGCGTCTTTTCGCGAAACATCGGCGCTGGCATGTTTCCACGCTGGTCGATGGGCACGTCGCTGCCACTGCCATCGTTACCGCCGGACATGCGATGGTCCGGATCCTCAGGTTCCCCGGGGATCATCTCTTGAGGCGGCACCCAGTCTACATCGAACTCCTCCTCTTTGGCATCGCAGGGCGACTGCTCGCGCAGCTGTTTCGCCTCCACACAGGTGAGACCCAGCAATTTCATGCGTGCCAGTTTCTGCTTGAGGTGCTTGGCCTTGGCCACTTTGTTCTTAAGGTTTATGTACTCCAAGGTGGTTTCCACTTTCGATGCGTCAACCATTTCGGCATCCAAGAGATCAGGCGCATCGGGCACTATGATCTTTGCCGGGAAAACATAACGAATTAGATTGAACTTCTTGACATTGTACTTTAGCTTTGGCTTCACTAGCTTCAGGTTCTTGCGCAACACCCGATGATAGTGCAGGCCCAGACGCTTGTCAATAAACTCCTTGATGGCGCTCTTCTGCTCGTGCTTGTGCAGGAGCATCGCTTGCGGCGGGAACAGGTCCAGCTTGGGATCATCCGGATCGAGCACCTTAATAATGCCCCGCTCAACGTCCAGCTTGATGGGCTCCTTGCGCGGCGCTAGCTGATTGAGCCACTCCTCGCGGGTCAAGCAGCCCTTCACCGTGCGCTGACCTTCCATGATCTGGTGGTGATGCAGCTTGCCACGGAGACCGTCGCCATGCTTGAAGTGGAAGCCACGTAGGTGGAACTTATCGCCGATTTTGCCCACCTTCAGATAGTCCTCATCGTCACTGCTCTGTTCGCTGGGCGTGGTGCCGGCACTGCCCTCAATGCTATCTTCACAGCGCAGCTGCTGCGCCGCATCGGGAAACTTTTTCAACTTGCCAGTGCGCTCCAAGAAGAATTCCTGAGTTACCCTGGCCTGGTCCCTGCGCACACAGTTCTCCTTGTGCATAATGGCCTTGAGGCGTTCGGTTTCCGTTAGTGTTTTTGGGAAGAACTTGCGCTTTCGTATCACCGGTGGAATGTACTCAAACTTGCGAAAACTGCGCTCGATATCATCGTCGATTTTGGCCACAACCTCCTGCAGATCCTTCTCGGCAACGGTGCGTGCCTGGACCTCCTTAGCGGCAGCCTCCAGTTTTTTACGCTCCACCTCCCTCTCGGCATTGCGCTGCTTGTTGCGTAAATAAATATCCTTATAACGTTGTTCGCGACGCTTCTGCTCCGCTTCGATCTTTTCCTTTTTAGCTGGCTTATCCGGAGAGCGAAATAGCTCGGCCAGCTTGAAGTCCTTCGGTGGTGGCGGTTCTATGATGGGGTGATCTTTGATTTTGGTATTGAATACGGGAGGAATTGCCAATCGTTCCGCTTGTAGTTCCGCCTCCACCTTTTGTTCGTTCTGTTTCTTTGTGCGACGTCGCCTCATGTAGCGCACGACGCGCCAGTAGGTCTCCTGATTTTGTATCTCCTGTTCGTCCTTCTCGTACGTGTTCTTATAGTCCATGCCCTGAAAATCCAAATTGACGGGATTCTCCAAATCGATAACCTCGCAAATATGCGTATCCGATGACTCTGAGCCCGTGCTGGCGCACACATTGTCGCCATGCTTGACCATCTTGCTAATCATCTTGAACTGTTGGGCCTCGGTCAGTTTCTTGTGGCGCAGCGCACTGGGATTCACCAGACAGTGGGTCTTGCGCGGATCCTGTGTGAGGAAGAACTTTTGTCGCACCGGCGACAATTTCGATAATTGTTGAAAGTTTTCCGGACAGCGTCCGATGTGCGGACGCGGCGCACCAACCACATAGCTAGCCTCGCAAGGCTTCTTCCACTGATCGCCCTTGAAGTGCTTCGGGCGCCCCGATGGCACATGGTGAGAGTCAATCATTTCCTGTGAGTCGACAACGTCGCAAGGGCCCATATTGGGGTGCAGCGATGGCTTGGCCGTGCTGATTGGCCTGCCCGGTATGCTGGAGGACGTACAGCTTCTGGGTTGTATATTCACCGTGAAGACTCCTTCGCGAAAGCCCGAAACGCTCGAGCTGAGAAAGTCACGGCCCGTTTTCTTCGTCAAGACCCGCTTGCCACAAGCATCGCGATTTTCTATTTCTGTGCGCTTGATGTTCGTATCCGGGAACTCCAGCGTCTGTACGGTCAGTTGTGGATCCGAGTCGCGGCGGGAGAAGTCAATATTCTTGAATTTGGCAATCGCAATCTCCCGCTTTGTCTGCCTGTGTTGCTTTTTGTGCGGACACCTCTGCTTGGCCCACGGCTCGGTCACGTTTGATCCTTGCGGCCTTGTCCTTTCTCCTTTTGGGTCTCGCTCCGACTTCGATTCGGGCATAAATGTGTCTCTTGCTTCAGTACCCGACATCCGCTTAGACTGGACTTTTATCACGGAGTTATTATTTGCCGAGTAACGTGCCTGCATAGCAGAAGCACGGGGGGGTGTTGTGGGCTTCGGCATTTTCGCGTAGGATTTGGTTATCAAAATATATGGCAGCTGGACAAAATTTTCGATTCCGTTTCTTATTGCGTAATGTAAAACAACTGACTACATTTTCGAACAGAGCTTTGAGAGACTATGTAATAGTCAAGTATAAACTAGTGAAGCCTGGGTAACTAGATCAAAAAATTATTTTCAATAAAAATGTGTGAAAAATAATATAACATAAAGAATATATTAATATATATTAATTCAGCGTTCTTCTGCAGATGAGTTGTCTAAGTACCCAAGCCCAGCTCTAAATAATAGGAAATATTCACAGTTTTCAATATTTGTAAAACATAGTTTAAAAGCGGAAAAAGACCTCCCAGAAATGAAATCTTAAAAATTCTTTAAAAACAAATATTATTTTTTACTATGAACTTGGCTAAAAGGTAAATTATATTAAATTTTATTTGAGACGATCAGCATTGATATTTAATATTAAAGTTAGCTTTAACTAGAGACTTTAATCTTACGTTAAGATTACCTTTTAGTCGGGGGCTCTTGTTGTAATATTTACAAAGGTACAGTAAGGTAATGCTAATAATTCTCTGTAAAACATAAATTTCCTCTTTTAGATTTATATATCTTTAAATATTTCTCATATTTATACATTAGTTTATATTTTCCTGTAGCCTGTTTTTTTGTTTTTTTTTCATGTTCATTCAAAAGTTTACATTGAGTACCCATAAATTCAGCACGGTACATATCTGCTTACATGATTTTTATTACATTTCGGGGCAGCATTTGCTGGGCTCAGCATTCGCTTTTCTCACACTCTTATTTCCACCCTCAATATTTCCATTTCAGTTATACTTTATACCCAGCAGCCATATTTGAGTAAAAGGCTGTAATATTTTTATATAGGTACGAGATAGAAGAGAATACATCCGACTATACGAAATATTGATTATTGCATTTAAATAATTTAAAAAACTATAAAAGCTGAAATTACCATAAATGCATTTTTATACCCATGAGTTGCTCAACTATTTTCAAGTCTTATATTTTTTGGTTCTTTTTTGGGCTACAGGGTATTGCCCTGTCGTGTTTTCGACAACTGAATTCTTACATATTTTCTTTTGTATGTGTACCTTGTATACTTATTGTGAGCTCCTGCCTGCCTAAAAGTGTGCCATAAAAATTGACTTGTTTTCCATTTTTAGCTTGTCGCAGTGCGCATCGAGTTTCGCCATTTTTCAATTTTATTTGCCAGCTCCATCTTTGTATTTTATGACCCACATATGCCAGCCTAATAGGTCCGAGAACTAAGCCGCCGCCGCAAGAGAATTTAATTAAAATTTATATCGACTTCAACGTGGCAAACACTCTGCATATTTTTATTTAGTCAGGTTATCTGAAAATCCTTCTGCTCCCTCTAAAAGAGACACAATCCGCGTCCGCGTCCATTCACAACCCCCTCGACTCATTTCGTGTTGTATTAATTTCGTATTTATGTTTATTTTTGACGCTCACAAACGGAAATGAAGTTAATTTTTGTACATTTTCTATTCGTGCGTCAATTTTAATGCTCGTTTATTATTGTTATTGTACTTGTGGTTGTTGTTGCTTTTGACTGACGCGTTTCGTTGTTTTGATTATTGTTTTTTTCGGGCGCCCCCAAGCGGCAAATAAATAATTTATAATAATTTCACAAAATACCACTTAAAGTGCGGAAATTGCGCAAAACGAAGCCCCACAACGGCCAATTGTGTGAATATATAATTTTTGTGCAAATTCAATTAAACGTTGCCTGCTTTTGGGCTTACGGATGGAAACGGCAAAATCAATTCAATTCCAAAGAGAAAAAATATGTGAAATTTTTGCATAGAAATGCAAAATGCAAATGGAATATGATAATAAATTTCCTTATGTCAAACGTGAATTTCATATACTCTTGCGAAATATATAAATATATTAAAAATTTAAGCATTCCTTAATTTAGGTTAAAGCAATTTAGAGCTGAGAAAGAGATAGAACAACCGATTTTATATTCTATAAGACTAATTACAAAACAACATGGAGCTCAAATAGAAGTGCAAATAAAAATATATATATTTTTTTTTATTTTTCCACGCAGCTTTTTAAACAACATCAATCAATTGTTTTTAAAGCAGCCAACTTATGGACTTTTCGATTGGTGTATTCATATTCTAGTTTTTTGATCGCAACAAACGTGTTTGCAAAATAACAGTGCCCATCACAAGGGTCTGAAAAGACAGAGAAAAAAATTGGTGAAAAATTTTTTTCTTTCTGCTAGCACTTTGCAGCTAAAAAGTTTAATTCAATTAAGAGTTTAGCCTGCGCTGCTGTTGCGTGGATGGTGAAGTTGTTCTGACGAGAAACCAAACACTTACACACACACACACAACCAACTACACGCCCACATACACACACACACACATACACACACACACACACCAGCATACTTGCACACTCGGCCACCCACAGGAAAGTCAAAGTTGCGCTTTTCAATTTTTGCAACATTTTCTGTTGCATTTCCTTTTGGTCTCATTTTCTCACCTTCTCTCGCCCACGTCGCAGGTTACATTCACCTTTTCAGGATTCATTAAAAATGCATTCTCAGCCTGCTGTGCCGCACAAACTGCCAAAAGAAACTGAAAAATTTAAGTAAAACTTTGCAAGGCGATGCCAAATTTGCCATATGGCCAAAGTCTGTGCGGGATTTTCTTTGTTTGGGTATAAAGTTTTTCTTCCTTGCACACTTTATAGCAGACTGAAACAGCTCTTAAAGAAGCACAAGTTCAACATCTTATTCGAATGCGGAGTTATCAAGTGAGATGTTCAGATTTAACAAAAACTGGAAGAATTTACTGAGCAAACCTCAAATATAATTGATTGGTGTAAGTAAGTATCTAAGTATCGAAAATTCGATTAGAAACTTAAAATACTCGGAGGTTTTTCTTATTTGCTTAATTATATAAAGTAGCAAAAGATCTGTTATCAGATCGAGTTTATATAAACGAATGGAAGGGCAACAGAATAAAGCTCCAAATTATACCAAACAATATATGAATATCATATATGAACATTCACATATTTTAAGACTCTTTCAGAAATTCTATATGAAATATATACACATGCTATATAGAGCCGAAAATGCCTTCGTTTTATTGAATATCGCGGTATATTTTTATCAACTTCTACACGGCTACAGGACATTGGGTATATCTAACTATGAGATTTTATAAATTTATTAATTCTTTTCTTCGGGTACTTAATCATCTAAGAAGTTCGGCATTTTTTTTTTTACCATTTTTGCTTTACTTGACCCATATGAAATAACTTCATCTACGGATATTTGCATTTTTTATACAACTTCCAATTGCTCAGAAAACCTGCTCATCTGGGATGTAATTTCCTAAGCTCGACTGCTTCAAAATGCATTTTCCAGGCTCTTCACTTTTTGTTATGCGCTACACTTTTTTTCACGCGCGGCAAAGTTTTTAATTGAAAGTTTTAAGCTGTAATTGAAGTTTGCCCAGTGCTTCGACCTGTCACGTACCCCACCTCCACCCCCACCCCCACACCCGCTTCTCCCATCTAACGTTTTTTCCGTTTTGCCAGCCTCTTCATTGCGCACTTTGCCAAGCCAAGCCTCGGCCTCGGCCTCGATCCCGCCTGGAGCTGGTTACAGCTTGTAAAGCGTTTTATCCGGTGCGGCTCGAAGTCGCCGGAGTCGCTGCCGGTGCCGGTGCCGGAGTCACGCCGAAGTCCCTTTCGAGTGAAGCGCAAATTTGCCTTTTGGCCCAGGTATGAAATAATTATAATTTGCAAATTTCGTAGCCATCGCGCGGACGTTGTTTAATTTTGTGTGCAGCAACTTGTTAAAGTTGACCCAAAAGTGGCAGCCACTTCAACATTTTCCATTAATGTGTTAAATTTTATTTAATTTTACTTCACTCGTTTTCCGAATACACACATATATATATAAATATTTTTATTAATATATATTTTTTAATACTCGCCGAGATGCATTTTTACGGGCACTTCGTGTCGTTGCACTTTTCTTTTGTGGCATATAAAACATGTATTTATTTAATTAAAAACGCAGCTTTTGTGTTCACTGTGCAGTGTTGTGTAGTGTAATAATAACAATAATAACAACTTTTTTGTCTTGTTGCTTGCCACAACTTTTAACAACCAATTGTTGTGGCACTGCACATAAATTGATGAAAAAGATGTATAAGTGAACACGAGTACCCACACGAATACCCTGTAAAACAAAAAATTGGTTTGGTCACAATTTAAAATTTTTATTGAACAGATACGAATGTTAACGAAGGCCTGTGTTAGACTGACTTTAGGGGAATATTTGTATTGCAGAAGTTAAAATATTCAAAAAAGTTTATCTTTTGTGATTTGTAAAATGGGAATGTTATATGATATATTTCTACCAGCAGTGGGAACACGTGGTGTAAATTATTAAAAATTAAAACGAGTACAGAAAATAATTACAAAAATATTTATCAGTTCAATATGTCTCATGAATTTTATTTCATTAGATTAGTAGTTAATTGAGACTGATATACATTTATTCTTTTTATGGTAATTTACAATATACAAATTGAGTATTCTAGTAACCCTATGGAATAAAATATCCCACTTGTCCACTTTTAAAATTTGTGTGCAGGGTTTCAAAAAACATACTTTGTGATAACCCTTTAAAATATTTAAAATGCTCATTCTTTTATTTGCCAGTTGATTTCATTTAAAATCATTTGATAACGTTTTAAAAAAAATCACAAAATTTTACATTTTATTGTTATTATTTGTTATTCCTTTGTGTAAAACCCATTTGGACTTAAATTTTGTTTCTTCCCGCTATATGAGGACTCCAATATCTCCTCTTTACACTTCTTCAAGCTATATTGCATGTAATCATAGTATATCGCGCTCTTAATTAAATAAAAATATTGCGTATGATTTTATTTTGTATTGATCTTTTTGCTGCTATTATTTGTGCATGTTTTTGTTGTTGTTATTTTTGTAAAAAAATGTATTCATTATTTTCATGTGTCGTTGCAGAAGCCGCACAAGGAGAACGAAGAAGAAGTAACTGCCAGTTTTTAATTAAATTTTTACGGAAGTGCAGCCACATTAAACGGAAATGTTGAAACATTTAAATGCAAACGACACGCAAAAAGCGAGCAACAGAGTCAGTCAGATATTCCTCTCGGCATCAATTTATATCAGTTATACCAACTTTTTGACCCGCAGTAGTTTTAATGTTGACATATTACACTATAAAATTACTTCTCCATTCTACAGTAATCAAGTGAAAATATAATAATAAGAATATTTTAAATTTATTGTACGATACAAGTTTGTAAGTTTTAATGTTTACACAACTCAAATTTAAAATTTGCAAGCCATTATAAATAAATTTCTCAGCCTGTTTGGTTAAGCGTTATATTCCTTTCTATTAAATAATATTTTATGGCTTAAATTAGTTAATCCTTTAGCTATTAATTAATCATTACGTTCATTGTGCACAGTGCACTTATTTATCAGATTTCTAAATAATTATATGGGAAAATCTAAAAAATTAGCTCTGGTAAATATTATATAAAGTATAGACGTTACTCTTGTATTGAGAAATCATTTATATATGCATACATTACAATAGTAATATAAAAAATAGTAAATAACTGTTATATATTTTGTTAATAAACTGGTAAAAAAATAAACCCTATGTCAACTAAATTGTTTGTGTTTATAATTAACTAGTTTTCTAACCGTATTTCTTCTAATTTGAAAATATTTATTGCTTGCCAAAAAATTCTTGAAAATATATCAATTATGGTATTCAATAAAATCAATATATATTTTTTACAGCTCCGTATATGTTTAACAAAAGACAATCATGTGTGCTGGAATAATACCTAACTTTAATACATTTATAAGTATATATAAAAGAACAAAACTAATTATAATACAACATACAATTGGCGAATTTGTACAATATTTTATATACGTACGACAATTTCCGGGCCATGGGACGGCCGCAAAAATAATGAACGATAATAAATGCATTCAATATGCAAAAGTTTTCAATGTTTATTTATGCAATAATGCAACGACAATTATGCCAATTAAATATTTATTTTTACACTTGGCTTCAACTGGACGAAAATGTTCAGTTTTTGCTATGTTTGTTTTAACTCTCAATCCTCTGATATGGAGTGGTTCCTGTTGTTGTTGCTGTTGCTGGTGTTGATTTAACTAGTGCATTTCAACCACAACAACAACTTGTTCAAATTCTCGCTTTTGGTTGTGTTAAACAAACTAATAGCAACAAAAGTAACAACAACAACTAAAAGAGTTGCCACCGAACCTGGCACTTTGTCAACTTCACACAACGACAAATTGGTAAACCAACAACAGCGAGGTGCAAAGTGAACAACAACAGCAAATAAAATAAAATAAAATAAATAAAACCGCAAAAATTAATTAGCGTACCAACAAAAAACTAAAAACTGAAGTATATTAATTAATCGCTGTAAGTGCCCAAATATATATTCATATAAATATTCGTATTTTCATTTATTATTTATAATATATATAATATATAATATTGACTTTATTTTTTATTTCATTATTCGAAATTTGAACTTTAAATGGGTAATTATTAGAATATAAAGTTTGCTTTTGATGCATGGGTTCAATGGGTTTCAGTGTATAACAAGTAAGAACGCTGTTGCGTTCATTCGGACGGATAGACGGACATTGCACAAACCCAATATACTAGTTTCACTTCGTGAACGAGTATAATAAAAAAAAAAATGAATTGCGAAAGTATTTAAAAAAGTAGAGCTTAAAATGCTTTGTAAACAATTAGTAATTACATTTAAATCTATAAGTCATAAATTATGATAACATTTTTCACGGCTTTTATTTGTTATTTAAAGTTTTGATTTATTTATTTTGATTTTGCTTCAGTATTTAAACATTATGCCTGTTGTAAGCTTAAGCCTTTTCTACATGTTGCCTAATACTATTTTGGTTTATTTTTTACCTTAATATAATATTCATATCCTTCGTAGGGCTTTACATAAATACAAATACAAATTACTGGCTTTATAAGTTCCCCTTTACCCTGCCATTAATAATAGTCCTTACAGCCTGTCGGTCTTTCGACTGTGGGTTATGTGTTATTAAAACCATTTTTAATTGAAAATTAATTGAAATATCAATTGCAATGGCATTAAAATATATCCAGCTGAATCCGAAGCTATCCACATACACACACACACACACACTTACACACTCAGACAGGCTTGATTCCCATTATAATAATACTGTGACATTTTATGCATTTACAATTTATTATTATGCCATTTCATGTGGTATTTGAGTATGTTTGTGTGTGCTTGATAATTTGTTATGCAGTTGTACAACAAAAATCAATTTTGATGCCATGTCAATTTGTCTGCTATCCGAGTACGCACTGTACGAGTGCAGTTACCAACTCAAAACCAATTAATACAATGCGGCGAACAACGGTAAAGTTCGACCATCAAGTGGCTCCATAAATTAGCCGAGCAAACTATTTAATTGAATTAAGCATACTTACAAATCTGAATTATACACTCATTGAATTGCACGAATATATCAAGAGCCTTGGCAAATAGTCAATGTTTATGCTCATTAAGCGCTACTCCCCTCCTCTGGACAAGGACGACTCTGATATTCATTACCGCCTTTTATTTTGCACAGCATTTGCTAGCTAAAAACAAATGTTGTCTATCTTTGTCCATACTTTCATCTATCTCATATTGTTGGCCGATGCAACACTCAGTGAAAAACGAGTACAACAATATTCTGAAATTCTCCATTATAATTGACTATTAACATTACCAAAGAGTGAACAAAATTCATGCACTAGGCAAAGTCTGCATTTAACTCTTATATGCAGAAAGATTCGGATGAGTAAAAACGCTCTTGAATTTAACTTCAAAAACTGTGTTTACATTTAGACATCGCTTGTACTTGATTTAAATACCCAATTCTTCGTTTTTTCTTTGAGTGTAGGCAGACAGGTAGTTCGATAAAATCAACAAAATACTGGACATCGTTTGCAAACAGTTTTGCAATGAATAATTTCCAGAGAGGCAACAAACAAATAACTTAAACTCTGTAGTCAGTAGCCACAACAAAATTTGTTTTAAATGTTAAAGCCAAAAACAAGCAATCTGTTAGCAAAGATATCAGAAAAAAATGCTTAAACGAAAACTGTTGAAATCGTTTTGTGTCCATTGAAGTACCCCCACTGAGCTAAAAGTTGCGCATTTTCATACGCTCAGCTGGGGAATAGCAAACAAAAGAAAATTATCTAACAACTTTTGCAGTCAACTCAAATTTACTGATAACATATACATATACATAACATATACAGTATTTTAAATAAAAAAAATATAAACCCTTTATAAAATAAGAAACATTTAAATAATATTTGTGTATATATTTAAAAATATCTTATAAATATAAAACTGGAAGTATATTTATATTATATCATATAATTTATTTAATTTATATTCAATATATATTTTCTACTAATTGTATTACTTTCTCTGCTTATGCGGCCCCTTAGAAATTAAAAGCACCTTCAACTTGATCAATATTATTTCAGACAAAACAAAACACAAAAAAAATGCATATTGAAAATTCAAAAGATTTAAATATATAATAAATATTTCTAATTATATGCACTGCTGCTCACCTAAATTGAAACATGATTCATGCATAAAGGACATGAAAATTATTGTATTTATATTTGGGTCATGGCTATTTAAATTTTTTATCTGTACTATTATTGACTACTATGTAAAAAAAACTCTTTTCTCGCATAGATATTTTAAAAAAAGCTATCGCTAATGATTTATTAGCAATTGTAAATATTTTCTTTTGTTTTTTTATTATTTTTTTAAGCGACAAAACTCAAAATTTAAATTTTCTTTGATTATTAGAATATTAAAAATTATATTTATTCACCAATTAGTTTATTGGATAAACACAAAAGAAATACCCAAACAAAAGAGAAGTCAATAGCTGGCTAATAAACAATAAAAACGTTTAAATGATTTAAAGTAATAGACTTTTTTTTTTAAATGATGCTAAGAAGAATTGCAGCTTAGCTAAAAATTTTCAACTATCTGAATTAAAATGTAAGTTTTCTTTTTCAAAACTTTAAGTGTTAAGTGTTAAGAAATTGAACGTTACATAATAAAAATCGATAAATAAAATTTCTTGCAATTGTACATATATTCCAAGTTTTCAATAAATCAACATGCAGTAAAATTGTCTTCTCACTCAAATGAAACATTTGATGCTGACTTAAGCTGTTCAAGTTGACGCTGAGTTGCGGCCAAAATCGCCAGTCATTTGTCAGGATGGTAGAAATGAAAGTTGCAAGACAATTGCTGGGGCCTTTTTGTGTTGCTATTCTGGCCTGGCCAAAATGCTCGCTGGGGCTGGCAAATTACGAGCCTATTGTTTGGCAGTTGCCAAAAAGTGTGACTACGAGATGTGAATGGCATTTTCAACGCCCGCAACTCGGCAGTTAGCTGGCGCTTGGCTAATGGCAATTTTAATGCGCACTTCCGCCGGAAGTCAAAACGTCGTCGCCATCGTCGTCTTCGGCTTCGTCCTCGCAGCGGGTTGGCAGCAACCGGTTTGTTAGCAGGCCCAGGCACACGTACGCATTCGGAGGAGGCAGTTCGGCGTTAAAAAGACAAATGACAAACACATTTGCACACTATTACAACTGGAGCGCGCGAGTATTGTGTGCTTTCTCTTTCGTTATCGCACTCTCTCTCTCTCTCTCTCTCTCTCTCTGTCTCTTTTCAGTATTTCGTTGGCTCTGTGTATGTGTGGCTGGAGTCGCAACAGGCGGTCATGACACAGGCACATAGATAACTGTCGCTCTATTTTATACACACTACTTACATGGCAGATAAACACGCATGTAAATGTGCCCAGGGGCGGAGGGTCTGCAAGTTGAGGGGTGGGCTGTGGGCGGTTGCCAGAGACAAAGGACACCAGAGGCTGGCATTAAAATAATGTTAAATTGCTTGTAGTATTTGCGCCCACTCCTGCTCTCGCTCCCGCCTTTGTTTGCTGGCATCTCATTGTAGTTGTCCTTCGGCATGTCCTGCCTCCTGTTGTTATTGCCGTTGTTGTTGCTGCTGCTGCTCCTCCTGTTGTTCTTGTCATGCCGCACACTTTTTCTTTTTTGCGCTCCTCTTTTGCAGTTTTTTGGTGCGTGGCGCCGTAATTTATTCTCCCCCGCCTCCATTAAAGGATCCCTGAATACTTTATTTGTTGTTGTATTTAAATGTGCTTAAAATGTGGCTAAATGTGTTGGTGAAAGTGCGCCGTGCCATGGTCGCATTTCCGTTTCCGGTTCACATTGTTGCTGCTGTTATTGCTGCCAACCGAATGGAGTTGATTTTTAAGTTGCAATTTTTGTGGTCACGCTCGAAATGTTCCCTTGTGGCCCGCAGACTCGCAAATTGGCTTAGATTTGTAGCCAATAGCGAGTTGGATTTTGCGGTTCTTCTTTGTGTATCCGTTGTGTTTTTTAAATGCTAATTGGCTTTGCTGTTGATTCCTTTATATATCTATGTGGCTCAACCACATCGTACGGAGATACAAAAAATTAAAATCAGTTTTTTGACTTGTATCTCTATTTTAAACTTGTTCGCATACGGAATGTGGAACAGGTCTAAGGAACGATATTTCGGTTTGTCAAGACTTTAAAAAATCTTATATTGAATATTTGAAAATATTTCAATCAAATATAATATATTTTTTTCTACTACTCACTGATAGAATAGAAAGTTTAGGAGGATCTGAAAAATATAATTTTGAATCAATCTCACTATATTTTAATAGTTTTTATTATTATTATAAATAACCTCCAATATTAGGTTGAAATTTAAAAAATCTTCTCTTTAGTTGTGTAGAACTATTTTTCGTATGTATCCTTTTTTCATTTTGTATGCATAACCTTTGTCCCTATCTCAAAATGGGGTCTTTTTCAGCAAGGGTGACACTGCTCAACAAAACATAATAATAAATTATACCAAATGGAGTGCATTTTTAATGATGTTGGCATCAGCTTACAAAGTATTTAAGCACTTCCCGTTTCCGTTCAACTGAAACAGCAATCCAGTTACAAGAATAATAAAAAAAAGATGTTATTTAAACTGAAATCAAATATTTAAAATGTATCACAGTTGAACGGCTTTGGGGGCAAAGTATCAAAGCGTTTTTCGCTGCTTTCTGTATCCCAAGCGGGCAGAGTAAATATTTGCGTAAACCACACAAAAGTGAATGCGATTGCGAGTGAGTGCACCCGCGAATGCACTCTAGTATATGCATGAGTAATTAATTTAATTAATTTGTTCATAATTAATGCCAACGGCAAAAGTGCAAAATAGTTGCAACAACTACAAAACGATGGCGTCGAGCAATGTTTTTGCTGTTTATAAAAATGTCGTAAATTTTATTTTTTATTTATTTTTTTTTTCTTTGTTATGTCCATTTTTTTTTTATTCATCGCAGCGACCACAGCTCCTGCGCTTGCCTGAACGGCTGTCATATTCATATTGCAACGATGATGCGACTTTTTGCAAGCTATTGGTTAAATATGTCACTTTTAATATGCCACACGCATTTTCACTTATTAAGTGCGCTTCATTCAATGACAAAAATTATAAAAAAAAATTGAAGCAAAAACGAATCGCAAAAAAAATGCAAAAAAAAATACAATGCGTATGCGTGAATTTTAATCAACCCGCTACCCGTTCGACAGATCAACTGCCCGCTTTGAGCCACCACACGTCCTTTGACGCTCAGCAGGTCACAGTCGCAGCCATATGTATATGTATATTCACGTTTGCTTGTATATTATTAAAGTACAGTATTCCATTACATTACGTAAATGTCTGTCAAAAAAATATGGTATAACAATACAGTGGATCGGAACCAGTATTAAACTTGAAACAAAATAAAAGAAAGCATATCAAAACTTGTAAATACAAAATGGAAAAGCAAACGAGATAAAATAACAAAAAATTTGTAAGCTTATTAGATATATAACAATAACAAAATGTTGCTTCATTAAAAAGTATAATAACAGATAATTCTATCTGAAAGATTATTAGTAAAAGTGAGCTGACAGTTTGAAATACACAAAATAGATATAAAAGAAATTTTTAAGTAAATGCGAAATACAGTCACTTTTAATAAGTTATAAAGTATTTTTGGTTTACAATAAATTTCTAAATATCGAAATTAAAAATATATAGAATATTAACAAAATAATAATATAAAATAATAAATTGTAAATAAGGATTTAATTAAAAAAGATTATAAAAACTAAAGACGACCAGCAAATCGATTAAATTTACAATTCAATTCAAAATAGTGAGAATTTTCAATAAAAAATTTAAATAAAATTAAAAGAAAAGTAAAAATATTGTTATAAAAAAACTTATCCAATTACAGATTTTAAAAGTAAATGATCAAGTGATTTTTTTTGTATAAATTATCGAATGAAATGGTTAATAGTTCGACAATTGACAGTATTGTGCCACGGTGCCTATAATAATTAAAATGTATAATGTTTTGTCAGATACACTTGATGTGGTGCAGGTGCCACTGAGACCTAGACACACACACACACACATACACACGCACAATAACATAAACGATTGCATATGCCCACACACACTAAAATCGTTTGGTTGCAATGTGCAATGGGGCGTATGAGCGATTTGTGTATATACGCTCAATATTTTAAGTGCTTTATGGTTAATGCCATTTATGGTTAGCAAATTGACAAACCCAACCATACAACAGGCAGCCGCAAATTTATGCAAATTCACGTTGAAATTAAGAGAACAAACACTGACCGACAGGAAATACTTTGATCCCCCAACTGCAATCACAGTCTCAATGCAAAAACTAATTAAAATTACAAATCCACAAATTATTTTCGTATTCTCTTCATTGACTTTTCCAAATGGCAAAATTATGCGGGCTTAAAAATTAATAGCACATAATGCGGCAAAAATACAGCAAACAAAATGCCAAATTGCATTGGAAACGCAATCAATGGCTCACTAAGCTGTTGCGGCAAGAAGGGACATGCGGAGCAACCAGCAGGGGAGAGAGAACGAGAGAAAGGGCAACGCTGCTATTAAATAATTGCACATGTATCAATTGGCAAGCTTACTCAATTTACAGGCAAACAATTTGAGCCGTAAAGAGCAACGGCTTGATAAAAATCTATTGCATACTAATAGGCACTTCAATTCAATTCGCTCACTTATGCGGCCTCATGTGTGTCTGTGTGTGTGTGTGTGTGTGTGTGTGTGTGTGTGTGTGTGTGTGTGTGTGTGTGTGTGATGCTGCAGCACTGCACTTTACAATGACCCATAATAAAGTTTGTGTGCCGCTCTGTGTCTGCCAATTTGCCCATTTTGTGTTTACTCAACGCGCCAGAGCAAACAAACGATGCCAAAGAGCAGGCAGCGTAAAGTAACAACAGATAGAGACAAATACAGAGAGAGAGAGAGACAGAGACAGAGAGTAAGAGAGAGAGTGAGAGAGAGAGAACATGAGAGCGCTCGCCTCGCACCTTTCGTCAAGTTAACATTGCCATACGTTTACCTGGCATTATTTCCGCTGTTCGCCGGCCCTCGTGTCTCCTCTGTTGCATACTTTTCGGCGCATGTTTGCTTGTCGCCTGCCCAATAACAGCTGAGAGCGCTTAGCGACTGCTCTCTTAAGCTCACCCTCTCTTTAACGTGCATGCACATGGGCAGCACTGTCGGTCAATTGCGGTATATTTTCTTTGGTATTATTTGGTACATTTTTCTATAAGCAACGGTTTTTTCTCCAAGTTGAGAGCTTAGCGTCAGCAAAAAACTAGTTTTAGATTAAATTATAATAATAATAAATTATTATAAAATATTGTTGGCATTATTATTATTTAAGTTATTGTTATTATTTAAAAACAAAATTTTATTTACATTTATTCTTGAGTATGCATCTCTTAAAAAAGTTCAAAAAATAAAAAATAAACAATAATCACCTTAAAACTTTGAATAATGCCTATGAATGTAAGATCACCAAAGTAACTTTATGTAAATTTTAGCAAATGTTCAAAAGCTGCATTTGCTTAAACTTTTGTTTTCTACTTAAACTAAGTAAGGATATCTTAGTGTCTTACTTTGTAATAGGTTGTTTTAAGCACCATTCAATTGGAAATTATCCTAATCACCAAAAACCTTCGGGTTCCATCGCCAACTGCACACTTAGAAACGGCTTTAACACCCCAGAAGGCAACAAGCCAGGCTATTAATTAGCAATTTGCACGCCATTTCAATGCCATTTCAGCAGCTCTCGTCATCAATAGTTGGTCGAGCGGTCGCACCCCCATTTCCCCATTTCATTTTGCACACATGTCAATTGCAAAGTTGGCAGGCTCCCTAACCGAACCTCGCCCCCTTTACAAACTGTAAGTCTAGGTTGTAGTCGTCGGCATGCAAATTACTCGTACATTAAATGTTTGACGTCAGGCAACTCGGGAAGAGTCATATACTAGTGGCGGCGTACAGTGCGTATGAGTGACATTTAATTAGTACGACATAAGCGTTACCATAAAGTACACTTCGAATTGTATTTATTTGCAAACAAACATGGCGACAAAGGACACACCACCCCTTGTTGCTTGTTTGTTGTTCGTTCTCTCACTACCTCAACTTTTGTGCGTGGGTGTTTCGGGTATTTACACACATTTCACACCGACAAAGACACACACATACATACACACACACACACACACACGCACAGTCGCGCGCACTTGAACAAAGTGTAAGACATTTATAAGCAAATATTTATAACGCGCGCCTTGCACTGACGCGAGGAGGCTGTCAAGGCGAGGGGAAGCAACTGCAAAACAAAATAATTACAACATAAATTAAGCAAAATAACCGCAGACGCGTAAATGTTACTTCGTGACTTCTCACTAAATGGGTATGTGTGTGTGTGTGTGTGTGTGTGCAAACATATGCTGCATAAGATTTGTAATAAAGTGAATCTTAGGTTAACTTGAGCCTGCCTAAAAGGCAGTACCAATATCAGGCTAGAGTGAGAAGGGTAATTAAGGAAACTGCAGAGAAATGAGTATAAAATGTGGAATCGAAAATATATAGACTTTTCAAATCTGTTTGTTAAGGAATTTTGTAATAGGTAAAGGTAGGTGAAATAATTGAGAATTGTTGAATGGTACAGCAATAAAAATTTTAAAAATAAAAGATTAAATAGTAATTCATACAGATAGGTAAGGTAAATGTATAAACGAAGCAAATAGTAATAACAATGTTAATTATAACTCAGTAAGAGAAACAATAATAATAGTTACATAAATAATAATAGTTTAAAAGATACGTCATGCTAATTTTATTATAATAATTGAATACTATATTGCATAATAATCGACACATTGGCGGAAATTGAGTTTACTTAATTATTCAATGCGGCTATTCATACTGATCAATAACTTATATATGTATATATATCCTTCGGATAATGCGCAATACGAAAAAAATAAAAAAAAATAAAATTTTCTTCGCTTCGATTAATGTTTTTCCTATCAGTATGAAATACAATCAGTAACCTTATTACTTTAAGATCTCGCATTGGATCTGTCTTTTGTACAGTTTCTGGGTGTTAGGTTTATGCTTTGATCTTCTAGAAAGCGAGCCGAGTTTTTAGTTGCTGACATTTCTTCAAATTTTGTGACTTCGCTGTCACATTCTCACCTACTACTCTCTTTGTTTGTCTCTCAGTAATTGCGAACGAATTTTAATAAAAATTATTTCCATGTCGGCCTCATCGCCGACAGCTGTCTGTGAAACCTAATGCCTCGACAAATATGTCCCCAGAGGGAAATATCTTGGATTCCTGGTATATCCTCTGGTATCCGCGTGGATGCAGGCGCCTTCGTCGGTGCAGGTTTTGAGTTACATAAAGGAAATGAACAGAAATGTAACAACAAAAGTAAATTTCGCACACAAATTGAAAAAATTCGAGGAAGCAAAATAAGATGACGGCGACAAAACAAGCCCACGCCTTCACAGGAAGTGAGTGCCCAAAAAAAAAGTGTGCTACGCTTCATCGCTTTCTCATCTCCATTCGCATTCGCATTCGCATTCGCCTTTCTTCGCCTCAAATGAAAGCGAGTTAATTTGATTTGGAAATTTCGAAAGCGCAGTTGGCAATGTAGGCACAGTATAAGGGTAGCTAATAAACGTGTCGCCATTGTCGCTTAGGCGACAAAACAGGTGGGAGAAAAGTGGGCGCGCGTGTAGGGAAGTCAAGTGAAAACCAAGGAAATTGAATATAAGTTGATAAATTTAACAAATATGGAATGCTCGCTTGCACAGTGCCACAATCCGGCAATTCTCAAAAGAATCCTAAAATAGCAGGATAAGAATTAACAGTATTAAAGATCTGTATCCAAAAAAGAAAGATTAATATAATATATGCATGTTAAAGCTTTTAAGTTATTACAAATATATCTTAACTTGAATAATGTCTGACTACTCGAGGGCTATGAGAGCTTAAATGTTTAATATTAAAATTATTTTTTGTATTCGTAGTGGTAGATAGATAAAATATATTGGCAAACACAATTCGAACCCAAATCCTTGACTCATCCACTGAGGAATGTTTTAAATATTTGCAGTAAAATAATTAGTTAAATTATTTTGGCAATTTTCATTAGGTTTGGCCACTGTAGTCCCTGACAGCACCTCGCAAACAGGTAACCGACACATTCGAAAGTCAGACAACGAAACAGAACGCAACTTTTGGCAGAACACTTCGACTTCCACTTCCACTTCAATACACCTCCAATGCGACGACGAGGACGACAACAGAGTCGACAGCCCTGTGGCAGCTGTCAAGCGAGACAAGCCGGCGAAGTAGCTGCTTCAATATAAATAGCTAACTGTATACCTGAGCGGCGAACTCAACCCCATCCCGTTCCAATATTCATGGGAACGCACCAAGGACGACACCGTACAGAAAAGTACATCAAATGTACATTAGTGCGGTAGTTAACTTATTCATGTACACAACTCCGGCGCCCATTGGGCTGACACGCCTCCTTTCTGACACTTTTTGCCTTATTTTCGTTTTGTTGTATCACTTTTTGCCACCAAAAAAAAAAAAAAAACAGCAACAAAAAAAATGTCAGATGAAATATAATAAGGGTACATCGGGGCTGCCAGCGAGTACCTGCTTTATAAGCTGACTCCATTTAACTCCTACGCACTTGAAGCCCGACAGCAGCAGTCGGTAACGGAGTCCTCCGTCAAGTGTGTCCTTGGCCGGCGACTTCAATGCTGTCACTCTGCACTCGGCAGACAGAAAGAAATTTGTTTTGAGTCAAGCTACTGCCGTATAGTTCACAGATTCGAGTTGTTGTCGGTTGGGGCACAAAAGACTTCAGTAAGTATGAAATAAAGTCAAATTCCAAAACGTGCCACCTTCCCGACCCGCCACAAAAAAAAAAGGAAAAAATGAATCCACAGCTGCCAAGAACACCCAAACTTCCGACTGGCTGAAAAGCGACAGCAGCTGCAGGTGAAAGTTTTGTCTAATTAAAAAATGCTTCTTTGGCAAGAAAATTGCGGCTTCATTGGGTTGCCCCCATCCCGTTATGTAAACATCATTATAAGCAGCTTAAAGCGGCCAGCAACCCAACCGAAATCTATTATTTTGATATCTCGTATAGATGTAAATTTTATTATAGCCTTGCAACATTTTAATAAACAAGGTAGATTTTAATTATTTTATCAGTAAACAAAAATTAAACAAATCGTAGACGTTTATCTTATATCAAAGCCACATTGGAATTGTAAAAAAAAAATGCCAAAAGAATACTTGTCAGATGTAGAAAAATATTCGATGTGTGGCAATAAATTATTTAAAAGCGATTAAGTTTTACTAAATTTCTTTTCTGTGTTCAATTATTGCAGCCACGTGAGCAATGTTATTCACCTTCGGGGCATTAAGACTGAATATAATATGTGTATAATATTTGAAAAATATTTAAGATACATGCATGCGAAAAGGTAAAAGCTGCCTTTGAGTATCTCGCTTGGGTTAACGCTGCGTATGCGTTATTTAACTATGTTTTGTTGAAATATTTATGGCATATTTAGACATGTGCTGCCTGATGTGTCTAGACTTTGTGTAATATTTGCCAGGCAAAAGGGGAGATGAATTAAAGTGAAGAAAACGAAGTGCCGCTGGCGAACTCGGTAAACGTAAATAATAACAGAATTTGTTAGATTTCCCGCAGCGGGGGTGGGGCGGGCTAATAACCTTGAGATCAACAACAAAAACAACACCGACTCTGGCTGGACGGGGCCGGCTGGGCCTGGCAGCACTTAAAATGCACTCAACTAAAATGCCACAAATGTAGCAAGAGCAACAAACATGAACAACATCGGAGCCAAATAGCCAAACAGCAACACGGCCAACGGCCAATGGTCAACAGAGCAAAAAGGTCGTTGAAGTAAACGTAAAGAAAATAAAACTGCAAATAAAATTAACACGCACATGAAAATGCAAGCGGCGAGGTACTTAGCAAAAGCACAGCTGAGAATATCGGACAGTACGAGCACCTATGGCGAGGGCTGTCACACAAGTTTGTGTAAAAAATATGTACAAGATAATTTTAAAACTCTAAAATTTGTGGTTCGACAAAAATCGTACTAAGGTGGTAAATAAATATTTATATATATAAAATATAATTTTATAACGTTGCAAGGCTATAGAATATAAACGTTAAAAGAGCACAGTTTTTCTTAAATTTAAATTTAAGTTGAAATATTGATACTGTGCAATTCTATTTAGCCATAAATATTTATATTTATACAAATCTTTTTTTAAAGTTCTTGAAGTGGGTTAATGAAAGAATCACATACTTAAACTTAGGGAAACTACAAAGAATATTGTACATATCTCAAGTGCAGTGTTAGTATAAGAATAAAGATCTAAAAGCTAAAAAGGCTAAAAAAAAACAATATTCAATCTAAGAAACGATATACTTCCATTAAAAATGGTGAAATTGATATGTTATGTTCTGAGATTTGTTAAAATGAATAAAAATAATAAATACCAAAAAGAAATAAAATATATTTACAAAATATAAAACTTCAGATTTTGATAATATTATTAATTAAAATTATTAAAATTTCTTATTTTCATTTAATTTCTTATTTTCATTACCTGTTGATTTTAACAAATCTCAGAACATAACATATCTTAACCGAAATCTATAAATTAAGAATATTATTAAAAAAAATATCTGCATATATTTTTTCGTTCTGAATAATTAATATATATACTTCTATACGCAGTCTAATACAATTTTAAAGTCATGAGTATATTTTTACAATCGCAATTCTTGAGTGATTTTTTTTCCATTGTAAGCTATATAATATAAATAACCATTGATAATATTTTGCACATATGATTCGATATAGTAATGCTATCAATTGCCTAGTTAAGAGAGATTATAATCAATTTGTATACCCTCTGCAAGGCTACAATAATATTTTATGTGTTGGGCTTATAACTTTATAATAATATAAACGTAGTTAAGATATATCAGTTAGATGTATCAACCTGTCGAAACCCTTAACATATTTATTTCTTCTGCCTGCATTTGCCCAACCGACTGCACCCCACAATTTAATGAAATGTCGATGCACATTAAATCGAATCGGCAAGTGCTTCTGCTTTTTAACTGACAGGCATCAGCCACGCCCACAATTTACCTGCTACCCCTTTGCGCAATGCCCTTATCGCTGCAACATGCATTACGCAGTGCCTGCAAAGCAAATTTATTTAAGTTAAAAGTCAACACACACTTAACATACACGCACACACACACACACACTTACACACTCTTTCACTTCTTTCTCTCCTCTGCTGCACATTTGCACACTTAATGTCATACTTCGCCCGTTGACCGCCCCCAATGGCAACGCCACGCCCATTTACTTCGGCAACGCCATAAAGTATACAATGGCATTGGTAATAAACCGCAACGCGTCATTGCCAATCACACCCCCCACCCCCGCCCACAACCCTTGC
This sequence comes from Drosophila nigromelanica, assembly GCA_004149465.1. Lineage (NCBI taxonomy): Eukaryota > Metazoa > Arthropoda > Insecta > Diptera > Drosophilidae > Drosophila > Drosophila nigromelanica. Next base: position 33,977 of record SCDS01001461.1, read on the forward strand.
CGGTGGTCACCTCGCTCCGTTGGCCTTTGTGTACCGTCCTGTTCGTCCTGGGAACGGTCGCCTCCACAAAATTATGCTGCATACACCAACATACAACGCCTTTGTGTCCAACTTATTGACGCGCTGACTGACTTCGACTTGGAGCTGAGCTGACTTCAATGCATGTGGACGACGTCGACAACGCCGCCGGCTGCTTGGCTAACTGGCTGACTGGTGGACTGGCTGACTGGTTGACTGCCTGACTCCCAGGCTGATGGCTGGGCCGATTGTGCAACTTCCTGATGGCCACGCTCCATGGCGTTAATGTTTGCCCATACCTCATACCCGATCCCCGTTTTATTGTATTTCTATATATAATGCATAACATTTTGCCCGCCAGACGCTGCCAGTCTCAACCGAGCATCAGCGTCCCGTCCCCGTACGGTCCTTGTCCGTTGCGGCTGCTCCCTTTGTTGTCCTGTCAAGGTGTTGATACAGGCGTTGGCCATTGCTGCTGCAGTTGTTTGATTGAGCGCTCGAGTGAAAAACAGGCATACAAACAGCCAAACAAGTGAACTCCGCTCTCAAGTATTTAGACTAGCGCAGATGGGGGCAATTTGATAAACTAAGATTAGGACTATACTCAGTTTCGAATATTGAGTAAATCATAATTGAAAACATAAAAAAAAACTATACAATAACGCCCCAAAAATTGCACTACATACATTGCCTGATACTGCTAACTTTTATTAAAGTTTAATTTTAATCAAGCTCTTGTAAAATATTAAATAGGAAATAATGAAATTATTTTCACTCACAATATTTTAGAAAAATACTCAGGTTTAGAAATAATTCAGTGTTTGTTATATACATGATTTTATTATAAAGTAACAGTTCAGGGCTTGAATTGTTTTGCATTTTCTGCTCACAAATAAATGTACAAAAAATAAAACTTTCAAGTGAATGAAAGTAAAAACGTTGTATCAAAAATTGGAAATATTCCTGATCTGATTTTGTTTTACGAGAATATAATAAACCAAATTTCTCTTAAAAAGTCTTAAAATCGATTTTTATCGATATTAGCTTTTGTAATATGCGAGATCGCTGCGTTAATACAAGCGGACAAAGGGCAAGTTTAAATCCTGATCAAGAATATATCTACTTCATGGGGTCGGTGCTGCCTTCTGGCGGTTACA
>SCDS01001461.1:35157-46010 GCA_004149465.1 Drosophila nigromelanica
ATTTTTGGTATATTGGAAAAATATAGATTTTTATATCCGATCTCTACAAAAGGTTATCCAAAAACTGTTTACAAAATTTTCTTTTGGATGGATAATTCCAGCAAATGTATAACATATTGAAATACATAAATTTCATCTAGTTATTTAAAAAACTATAAAACTTCCATGCATAAAGCTGTTTCAAATGTTTTAATAGATTAGCATGCCATGCAAACTTATATCTTTATACCTTTATAGTGAAAAATGCACTTTATCAGCGTAACAGCCTCACAAGCTCACCCACACATTATTCAGCACAAGCCATTCACTGTTCATTCAATCACTGGCGGAAGTTTTTCACACGCGCCCCGTGCATAAAACAACTCCAAAAGCAACTTCAGCTCCAGTTTGAACTTCATTGTCATCTTCAAAGTAGCACTAACCGGCGTTATGCAAGTACCGCCTCAAGTGTCCTTGTCGTGTTCATGCATGTCACTTCGATCACTTCACTGATTTAATCAACTACCCAACTCCCCCTCCCCCCCTCCCTCCCCTCCCCGTCTTACTTAGCCGTTAGCAATGTCGCAGCATTCGCTGCGGGCGCATTATGATGTGATGTGCTCTATTATATTCATATTTTATAGCTACTTACATTTTACTACCCAACTACACGGCCAACCAACCAGGCGATAACCCAACTGCCAGCTGCCTTTTTATACCCATTATGCCCATTGAAAATGGTATTTTAGTTTTGCCCACGTATATGTAATAGCCAGAGCAGGAGGCATTTTCGAGCATATAGCTAAAGACTCGACAATAATGAAAAATTTATCTCAGCTCCTATCCGATCGCAAATCAACAAATTTAGTTAAACTCAACTTGTTGAATTTTGAGGATTGCTATTTGAATAATTAAAATTCCTTTTCTTTCTAGTTTTTAGGTAGTTTAGATATTAAGGTTTCTCTCCCAATTTTTCTTATTAATAAAAATCAATTGTAATATATATATATATATGTATATAAATAATATATGTCCAAAAGTAGCTTAAAAATTTTATATTATGAAAACAAATATATAAACAAAATATTCTCGTATGCATTTAGGCATATCTCGAAGCTAACAAAAGCTGTAGATATCAAATTGTATATATAAAATCTTCTTTTTCTTCTTCCCCTTTGGCGGAAAAGGAAGTGTATTTTTGTGCGTGTAAATAAGTACAGGTCATCTCCTGGTCGTATATTGCCCAGTAAACCATTCCTACTTGTATTTTTTCTTTGCATCGCCTGCAATTTCTTCGTTGCCTTTGCATATATTTTTAGAGCGTGTATTTTCTTTGTTGTTGCGTTTTATTTTTGCCTTCCTTTCTTTGGCTTCCATTGTTGTGCAAATATTTTTTAGCTTGGCGGCACTTTACACGCCTCTTTCTTTTCATTCCATAGTGGAGTAAATCTTTGCAGCACTTGTCTCCCCGTTCACCCCCTCCCTTCCCCCTCCCCCTTTTACCCCCAGAATCCAGCGGGCCTATCAAAAGTGTTGGCTGTCTACTTTTGTTGCCTGTCAGCGGCGTTGCCACCCTGCGCCACTTTTTTGTGTGTGCTTTTAACATGTCTTTTGTCATTTTTCTAGTTTATTATTATATTTTCTTGCACTTCCCACACACACACACATATTTACTGACAGTAGACAGTAGAAAAGAGAAGCAGAAGAGCGAAAGGGAATCGCATCCATGTCCACTCTGCTCCACAGCGCTTCATAAAAATGCATCAACCGCAAATTTTTTGTGTTGCCTTTATGTTCATGTCCATGTCTATGTTCATGTCTAAGTCGATGTCCTGCAGGCGCAGGACACGCTCTTTGTTGCAGTCTCCCGCATTTGCGGCTACTTTGGCAATGCAATTGGCGCTGCAAATTCCATTACTCGTGCATTTGCCACTGTTCGCCAGGCAATTTTCTTGAATTTGATTGAGCAGACAAAACTCAGGCCGCAGGAGCTGTCCGAGCTGCAAGCGAAACCGAGCAAACATTTTTTTTGTTATACTCCTTCACAAAGTAAAAAGTGTATATTGGGTTTGTGCAATGTCCGTCTGTCCGTATGAATGTCAGTATTTTTGGCCACTATTAAAGCTAGAGATTTGAAACTTGAAGTATATAGTCGTATATAACCGCATCATGGCTCCCTTAGTTTTTTAATTAGATGGACTTCCCACAATTAGAAAAACACAAAAGCAAATGATATTTTTGCTTTTTATACTCGTTTATTATTATTATTATTATTATTAAACATAGTTTTATATTACACTGGAAACGAGTATCGCGCTGTCGGTTAGACCCGACTGCAAAGTTTTCTTTTCTTTTCTTTCGTCAATTTAATGAAAAATTGGTGCACAAAAGACAGACATAAAGATATATAACATACATTAGATATTGTACATCTTTGATGCTTTGATTCAAATACAAAACACTCAGAGAACAATTTCCAAAAACGTCAGCAGTTTTTAAAGCCAGAATTTGGTTTAGTTATTTTAATATTAATTTTGGAGACTATTTGTTTGATGTTATAATCATGAGATATTCCACACACGTGTTTTTCCCTAAATATTACATTAGCTGAAAGTTTTGTTTCGATTTTAATTGAATATTTTAAGAACTTAACAGTAAAGTCGTCGACATAAAGACTTAATAATTAATTACTGATTTGCATTTACATTTAAGTCACATACAATAATTTAATATTATTAATGTAATTAATAGTTTAATTATATTAATTGAATATTAATATACAAAACTCCATTATAAAATTTCAAGGAAAATAACTGCAAATATTATGCAGTAGTTAACACCTAGAAATATTTTAATATTATAACAGTTATCCAATTCTATTAAATTTTTTTAATATATACTATATAAAATAAAATTTTTATTTTATGAAAAATCAAAAGATTCAAATTTGCACTGCTTTATCGTTGATTTAAGCTCGTGAATTGAGGTCAGACTTCCTTCAGTGTATTAGCTTTAATCTAAATAAATATCTATATATACCGCATCTGTAGCATCTCTGCAGTTGAGTACTAAGAGATTCAACTGGCGCCTCTAAGTGACCTAAATCACCGTTGCATCTTCGCCTCCAGTTTGAAGCTGTCGCCAATGGGCAGAGCTGAGGCGCCTTTCTGCTCTGGCCACTGCGTGGGGCCTGGATCAGGGATGGTTGTGCGGATGGGGCCGTTGCCTTTTTGCAGCTGTAATCAATATGCAAACAAACCATTTGCCACAATAATTACAAAGTAATGCAGCGTCCGGCGCGAAATGTAAAAATAAACGGCAGCTGCTCGAATGCAATGATGACTTTCCCCTAGGCTACGGAATGGGAGATCGCACATCGAGGTGGTGGAGCCATATCGAGGCCATATCCCGACACTGGATGATGGCCATGCGCGAGCCAATGATGAAGCAATTAATTTGCAATTAAATCGATGATGCAATTGCAAATAAGCGCAGCAAAAAAGAAGCGACTGCAAATTGCGAAAAAAAAAATAGGATAATGCTGGGACAGCAATGGCATGCAGGAAACAACAAATTCGCCTCTCGACGACAGTTGAATGCGCTACACTTAAAATTGTTATAGTTATAAAACATGTTTCTTACATTTTTAAGTGGAAAATTTAGATGTGCTATTAACAACTTTAATTATATTATATTACTTTTTTATTTTGTATTATTTTCTAAGAATTTTAAATTTGAATTCTGTATTCTAAAATTTTTTTTCAACAAAAGAGAAATATGCTTTAAATAAACTAAAATAAAATAAACACATAAGCTAACTAATTAAAGTCTAGAACGCTTTTTTGATTAAGATCACTTCAAATATATAAAAAAAAAACCTGACACTTTAGATTCAATGTAACTAATCCTCATACAAAGCGACATAATTTTAATTTAATTTCGTTTTCAGTAGTAAAAAGTTAATTAAACAAATATCTATGAAAACTAACAATTGTATATGGGAAAAAGTATTCAACGCTAATTTTCCCTCAATCTGTTACTCACAGAATATTTTATTACACATAAAATAAATAGTCATAAATATATAGTTTAAATAAAATACATGCTTGCGTTTCTCAGTTTTTAAGTAGTTGATTAATGAAAACCAATTTAGTTACCGTGTTGACCCATTAAGACCACATCGCCAATTTGTTGACGTAGGGCATTCCCAAGACCAAAATAAACCAGTGCACTGCGAATGCAAAGGGCGGAAAAGTGGCAATATTAATGCCCAGACAAACACACGCATTTACACACACGCAGACATTTATAACAAATGTTGGCACGCACAGTGGTGCAAATGATGTTACGGTCAGTGAGGCGATGGCTTCAATATACAGCAACAACATCGAAGTCGACTCCACGCTGCTGCTGATGCGCATTTTTCACGCTGTTTGCATCAAGCCGAAACTGGAAATCGATCAGTTTTTAAGCCAGTATGTGCATGGACTGACCGGGTTTGTTGGCGAGGGGGCGGGGAGAGGGGGGGCGTGGTGAAACGTTTTTCCATCAACTTTGGCGGTTATTCAATTAAAAATTACTTTATTTGTAATTAAATCGTTTGCCATGCTCACCAGCTGGGCGGCCAGCGCTCATCTGTGGCAGCCATATTGGATTTTTTTTCCTTTTTTTTTTTGATGTGGGCGGCAACTCTACTTTATAGAGTATGAAGTTTTGTTAGAAAAGCGCTTGGGCTGCATTTTAAAATGCAATTTGTTGGGCACATGATATTTTTTTTATCGACGCCTCCCGTGGCTGGCACACAAATCACGGCAATTTATTTATGACACTATTTACAATAACGGGCGGCAGGATTGAGCGGAGACAGCAGCTGCCAGGCGCCCCATAAAGGCCCCATACACACATAACAGAACTAGAGGCAATGAGGAGCAGGAGATGGAGCAGAGCACTTTCCGTGTCTCCTCCTTTGGCTCCACGTGCACTCTACTTAAATAACAATTTCAATATATTGAAATTTACTTTGTCACATGAAAGCTAAACAGCTTGCACTCAGCGTCAGTCACGAAGCAATACACAAGGTTGGCCTAGAGTACCCCAACGCCCACGCCCACCGCCACGCCCACGCCCACGCCCACCGCCACGCCCACGCCAGGGGGCGCAGCATCGAACCCTTAACCACGAACCCAACGATATGACTTGTTACCCGTACAACAGGCAAGAACCCCTCGTCAACAAACTGGAAAGTGTTGGGAAAGTGCTGCCATTGCAGGTTTTCATTTTATGCTATTTACATTTTCATATTTTGCTCTGCGCCGCACCGCAAACAATTTTGTTGCTCGATGTTGTTCTTATTGTTATACCCTTGCCGTAAGGGTAGTCTTCTTATTTTAGTTCACTATTATTAACAAGACGAAACTCATAAAAGATTTCGTTAGTTTGCATAAGAAGAAATTGAATAGAACATAAAGAAATAATAATTAATATTAACATAAGTTTCAGTTTTAATCGAAACCAGTTTAATTTTATATTTTAACCAATTAAAGTAGGTTAAAAAACATTGTTTTATTCTATTCGGATTTCTTTTCCATCTTCCAATTTAAACAATTTAGGCAAAAAATAAGGAAAATTGAGGTCTTTAAATAAGTATCCAAAGTTCTCAATGAAAATAAAACATGTTTAAATTTATTAAAGCATTGTCTTTAGAAATTTGCAATTCAAAATAAAAGACTTCCCCAAATAAGAATATTGATTTGAAACAACAAAATTTGTTTGTAAATAAGTACATAATTCTTATTTAATTTTGGACCATATTTTAATTTTCACGATTTTGTTCGTTTCCCGTTAAAATATATTCTTTATTATATTTCTTTAAGGATAAATAAATATTTTGCATCAATTAAATTTTCAAATATTTCTGCCACAGGGATTGAAAAGCTGTTTGATTTTCGTTTTCAAAGTTTTAATAAAGTTTATAATTTTTTGACAAATGTAATTAGCGCTTAGATTTTCCTTAATTGAAGCAAATGACGTTAGAGTATATATGCTTCGGATTTGCTCATAAGAAAGATTTTCTTGTTGTTCCCTTTGCCGTTTAACATTTTCCTTCTTTTTTTCACTTTTTTATTTTCAATTTTGTTATGTGCTCCTCGTTGGTGGCTGGCTTCGCACGGCGACTGCTACTTCTGTTTTTTGTGCCCATTTAGTCGTTGTTTGCAATTTTTAACGGAGCATCCATCGGAGTGTGGATGGCGTGGCACGCTGCTGGCCTGGGCCGGCATCCTTTCAAAAAGGCATCAGGTGTTGCACGTTGTGCAGCAGCTTATCTCAAATGATTTATAAACTACCAACAGTGGCGAGGCCAAAGCCATTGTCATTGCATAAAATATGCTAACAGTACAACATACAAAAACGAAAATAAAAGCTGAAAAAGTACATAAGATGAAGCAACAGAGAACATAACAGAAACACATCCGACCAGAGAGAACAGACAGGGCACCAAATGACACAAAGTGCGCCGTAATGCAAGCTTTTGTCTCTTCCTGATCTCGACCAGCAGGAGCCCACTTGGAGTTGAAGTGGAATTCAAAATGGTAGCTCTGAAACTCAAGCCGAAGTTGGCCAAATGTATTCCCTTACAGAAGCTTAAATTAGGCTTTAGTGTACGGTAGTTGTAAACGAATAAAATCACTTACAGTAATATTGCGGATCGAAAGCAATAGAAAATGCAGAGTATTAAGTGTATTAATGATGTTTGGGCGTATTAAAGAAAATTCAATTTCTTACTCGTAACATTTTAAAGTAATCGTAGTAAACTTTGATTTCGTTTGAAGCACATGTATGTTTCTTTCTAGCTCAAAAGTTCAGTACACACCAACACCTCAACTAACTCGTTACTATTTATTTGATTTGGTATTTCAAAAAAAAAAATTAAAAAAAAAAATACACATTGTAATTTAAGTATAAAGTTTAAAATATTTTATACATAACAAATAACCTACAACGGAAAAAATAACACCACCAAAATAAACCAATACACCAATACAAAATAAGTGAGTAAAATGTATTTGTTTTTCATTAACTTTTGATGTCTTAAATAAAATAATTTCAGTGCAAAAATGACCAGCCAGTCATCGAAAGTTCTTTGGTATCACTTGGTGGCTACCGAAGATGATTTTTCTCTACAAGAAGCCACCTGCAAAATTCAATGTGTTTTAAATCTAAATTCTGGTATCGTCATAAATAAAAAATAATATTGGCCATGCAAATATTTAATTTTAAATGGAAGTGCCATCGGAGGGTGGCCTGATTATGGGAATGTGTGAGTTTTAGGCAGTTTGTATATTCGACTGCTTCTGTGATACTCATTTCAAATTCTTAAATTTTTTATTTTTTTTTTAAATTTTTATTACAAGCAATGACAAGCCGGAAAAAGGTTCGACAAAGACTCGACAATAAAGTAAGTTGAATTGATTTCGTGCAAAGAAACTGGATATTCCAAATAGGTATTTTATTCAGATCTTCTGCCACTTAACTACGATATGTATTGTATTTACATGTACACATATTTATTGTATGTGCTCAAATTTGCATTGCTGCCCAATCATTAATATTATCAGCACCCATTATCGAGTGCTTGGTCTCTTCAACCGACAGTTGCACATAATTTGCCGCTCTCTAATTGTTGCAGCTTAATTGAGGCTTACGCATTGTCGGCCGGAGTTCAGCCTGCACATTATAGACGCTCAATTAATAATTATTGTTTAAAAAGCCGTGCAAACTAATGCCCAGTGCTTGGTTAAAAAGCCCCCCGCCCACTTCGTATTGATGTTGGGCGGGGCAGTGCGTGGGTTTGGTTGAGCATCAAAATCGCTTAAAATGATGTTGCTGTAATTGCTGTTGCTGCTGCTGCTGCTGTTGTTGCTGTTGTTGCTGCTGTTGCTCTTGCATTGAGGTTGAGTTGGCTTGTCTAATTAATTTGCATTTAGCGCACTGCCTTACAGTGCTGTGGAATCGGCTTTGGGTCTTAGACGGCATACAACTGCGGCATTTGGCCACCACCTCCTTCAACCCATTTCATCCCTCCCCCAACACACACACACACACACACACACACACACACACACCCCTTGCTGTATAAGCCGACTGCCAAGCGCTGCGTCTCTGAGGCGATTTATGTTGACTGCAATTTTCAGCTGTGGTTCAACGCAGACAACTTGGCTGGATATATGTATCTATATACACATAAACATTCAGACATATTTGTATGCGTTTCGATTTGTGTGTCTGTATTCCCCGACATTCAGTTGTCAATGCAAATGTTGTCGTTGTTGTTGCAATTGCGATTATTATCGATTTAAGACCTGCCCCTGCTCCGCGCTCTGTACGCAGTTATTGTTTTAATTTAAATCACTTTTGATGATTAGTTGCGTGAGGCTATTTAAGATATCATCTCAACAAACAGCTGTGCCACAGATACATACATAAACACATATATGAGCACACATTTACGATATTCAATTGATTATAATATAGAAGAAATTTTTGTTAGATCAGGGTCTATAAAAAACCGAAGATTGAGAATTAACGAATTAAAAAAGGAATTGTTTCGTTCTTTTTTGTGCTATTAGCAAATGACTTGCAAATTTAAATATAAAATTTGTCTATAACCGCACCGAATAAAGTTTTATGTATTTAAGAACTAGAATCGACTACTAATTACATCCTTTGCATATCAACCAACTAATTGAGGCCAGAATTTGCAAAAACAAAAAAATATATTAACAAAAGTTATAATAATCATTAAAAATATAAATATATTTTGATTTAAAAAATTATACTAATATAGAAAATATTTGATAAAAAAAAGAATAAATACATATATAGAAAGTATTCTTTATGTCATTTCCGAATAGAAAACTTTCATTTCTGTTCAAATTCTATTAATAAAAGATAATGAGAAAAAGTAAAAAAATCTTAAAGATTTCTTTGAATATTACAGATATATATTTCTCAAAAATATCGTCATTTCGAGAGAGTAAGACGACTCTTAACAATATCTTCATTATTTTTATGCACTTTCCTACTTCTCAGAAATTATGCATATTACTCTACATCTCAGTCCGTCTATTTATCGTACCCAATGGCATATTAAACTCAAACTATCAGACACATACACACACACACACACGCACACACACACATCCCAGCCACCCACATTGTGGAGCAGGTGGCTGCTACGTTCGATTCTCGTCCCGTTTCTCTGCCTTCATGTTGTACAAATAGAAGACGGCAGAAGCATTTATGGCATTTTGTCGTTAGCTGTGCGAACTATTTGCCTTGAAACGACAACCACGAAGACAATGCCGCAAGAACAGCAACAACAAGCCAACGACACAAATCATCGAGAGATGCCACAAAAGCGCCCCGGAACATGCCAAACAGAGACAGAGACAGAGACACAGAGAGCGAATAGAGATGGAGATATAGATGAAAAGCTTAAACATATGCAGACAAAAGTAAATCAATCAATCCTGGAATTAACTAATTGCGTAAAGCAATATTTATGAATAATTAATGAGCTCATAATGCCGGCCAGCATATGGGGGGCGTGGCAAGCAGGGCGAACTTAGTTTGCGGTTCGTTTATCTTTTAAGCGTTAGAAGGCAATTTGGCTGCCTACCTCAAACCTGCGGCTGGGCTTATTAAGTGGGCCTTTGAGTTTATGGCTGAGTGGAAACTTGAAACTATGAATATTAGTTGGCTACTTTATGTAAAATTCTATGAATTTTTAATTAACAGTATGTGTGTGTATATGTTGTTATATTATTGTTGTTGTAATTTGTTAACATTTGCATAAATCACACAAAATATTGCATGCATTTTTTGAAGAGAGTACTGCCTAGTTAATTTATAGCAGAAATGCATGTAAATTACCTCGGGGCGCCGACAAAATGCAGCCCTGTAGATAAGTCGTTGCCAGAAAGTATGCAACAACAATTTATACAAACAAATATCTACAAAAGCAACAACAACAATAACAACAACAGCTTCAACATTTACATTTCATAAATTCAACAGCAAGCGCGCAAATAATTCATAAATTTAATGCGAAAAGAAAAAACATCAGAAGAAATGTATAAAACGAAAGAGAGAACTACCTTCTGCATTCCCCATTGCTCTTGCATATCCAAAAATATATTTATGAATTGCACAAAAAATAAAAGGCAGAAAAATAAAGATTAAAAAAAACAGAGTTGAGCAACAAAAGGAACAAGCGACATGCGTGTATAAAATATTTGCACATTTTTAACTGAATATTAATTTATGTTGTTTTCCACTGTTCAGTGGCAGCCACTGTGGGCGCAACTGCCGAAACCGATTTGTATACCCTTGTAGAGGGTGTTCAAATATTTACACAACATTTGTAACTCTTTAAAGGAGATGTTTTCGACACCAAGAAAACCAGTTTCAACAAACATCTCTGCCTGTTTACCACTTTCTTTTCTTTAAGGTATTTGAGACGCATTTGGCGATAGAAACTTGTATATAGATACATTTGTATATTGTATATTATTTATATATAAAATAAATAATCAGTTAAAATTTTAACTATAACAAAAATTTAAGCATCTTCAAAATACCACATCATGTAATTTCTATATTGAAAGTGAGCTGAAAATGTTCGTTTACAAAACCTTAAAATATACATATATAATATCTTTATGTATCCTTTAATATATATATAGAGTAGTATAGGCATATGCTCGAAAGGGTATTTAATTTTTGACATCCTTAAGATCTGTTTTTTTTTCTTTTCTTTTCTGTTTCTGCCCTTATACCTTTTGTCTTTTATCTTTACTCCTTATGCGGTTCGG
>SCDS01001462.1:0-10570 GCA_004149465.1 Drosophila nigromelanica
AAAATGCTTGCTTTTCCGATAGGGTCGATAGAAACTCTCAAAGTCAACCGCGAGTATACAAACTGCTGTGATCAGGTGAGTCAGCGCCCTGACTATCGTCAGAGTCAACGGCCGTTTGCCCAGGTCAAAGAGAGCTCGGCTCCTGGCACGCGACAGCGAGCGAGTATGTATAATGTAGTACAATGACAGAGTAATCATAAGAACCACAAAGTGGACACTGTAACTGCTGGCCACTGTCACAAAGATTACACCCGGCACCACAATCAATACAAACTCAATGAGGTAGCATATGGTCGAGTTAAGCTGATTACAAAATCGGTTCGTCACAGCCCGTGCCAATACAATGCCCGAAAAAGTGGTCAAAATAACGAACATTGACGAAACGCTCTGTTCCAATGTTTCAAACGAACGCTTATCGGTGTGCTTTGGAGGAATATCGTAGACCGACGGTGTAACCCGTTCACTGTCCATGGTGTCTGCCTGTGTACTGCTCGTAGAGTGCGCATAGCGCTAACTACCGCTGACTTAAAATATATATTGATAAAAGCTATTTTACGTACATTAGTACATATACATATGCTCAATGATAAGCTCCATGAAAAATAAAACTTTGTAATAAAAAGATAATCACCACCACTTAATAAATGTTGATAAGGGTCCAAATCAGTTGAAGTAGTTTGAACTAAATTCTTTTCGAATTCATAGTTTTGGCCGCCCTAAAAATGTTGTTTGCAACCGCTGAGTAACAGTTGAGTACAGTGAACGACAGCGCTTGTTGTTATGTATTTTCATGTAACCCTGGTATGGCAAATGCCAGAATAAGAGGGCTCGTCAGCTGAATTTGTTGGAAGACAAAGAAAACATAAATTGGAGCTTGAATTACTCATGGCTCCCGGGGGCCATAAATGCCGCTGGTGGTCACCAAAACATTCTCAATTGTTTGTGGATGCTAGGGAATAGTGCCAACAGCATCCAGACTCTAAATAAGCTTGTAATAGGGTGAGTAACCGGTACACGTGCTCATGTGTTGTAAATATCGGTTGTGTTAATACAAAATTGCTACAAAGCATATCATATCGCAATTTCTGTCAGAAATGTAAATATGCAAACATATTAGGTAGATCTGTGTTAATAGCCTAAGTCATAAACATAAAATTAAGATAAAAATTTGTGTTGTGGCTGCTGTTGCTGTGAAATGTGACGTCATCAGCGCAAACAAAACCGACCAATCGCCACGCAGCTTTAAGGGGCTTGTCACAGGCATTTGTGTGTACACACATGCATACATAAACTCATGAGTACATCGCTATGTTAATTTTATTGATTTTTTGTTAAGCTTGCAGGCGGCTGAGCATCACGTGCTGCTTGCCACCCACGCCGATTTTACAACTGCTGTTTCCTCTCTCTCTCGTTTACTCTCTATTTTGTTATTGTTATAACTGCGTATAGTAGATCAGCCATCGGTCAATCTTGCACAATCGTCAAAACACTTCTGTTCAGTTTGTCGCCAACAGTCAGCGCGTTCACAACGCAACACGCGGAACTAAATATTTCATGTTTAAATGTTTGTGTAAAGGCCGGCTATATTTGTTTTGTAAATGCAATTTACGTAACGGGCGTCAACTAAGTTTACATTTAGCTGCTGCGCATTTGCGTCCTTGACTCGCCAAGCGCATGTAATTATAATTGTAATTGTGCTCTCGTAGGTGTGTGCGATTTGCATGCCTGATTAAAAGCCCATGGCGCCAGTTGGCAGACAGTTTATTAACCTTTGACCTTAACGACAACACAAAGCCAAAAAAACATGTACTAGAACCACTTGTTGCCAACGTCGCAACGGACTACTGACTAGCCTTTAGCCCAACAGTTGGACTCTTTGGGCACTTCTTTCTGTCACCCAGCTTATCAGTTAATCAGTATATGTTTATGGCAACACCACAACAATAATAACAACATTCAGTGTCAACGACAGCCGTAATTGTTGTAGCAATCAACCAGTGAAAAAGATTAGCATACCCCATCAATATACCCTTTGTACTGGCTATTGGGGTTTATTGACCCAACAATAACTTACTTACATATATTTTGTATAAACATATATGTACCTGCATTTCTCATATTCGTATTTGAGTATTGAGCATTTTTGTTTGCTTTATTCTGCATCCGATTACCCCACAATGCAAATGCATGTATTCGTGTTGACAAACAGGTGATATAGTCATAACCATGTAATTGGGTTGTATGCTCAGTTTGAAGTGACTTTTGTATGAACTGTAAAACGTTGAAACTTAACTATCCACTTGGTTTGCTCAGTTGAAATGCCTCAGGGTGAAATTATGATTCAGTTTGAATATTAACATATATATATATATATATAATCGCTGGCTCACAACATTTTTACGTATTTAGCATTTTAATGTATTGATGAAGTCCAACCAGTTGTATAGCAACTAAGTTTTTTATTGATATTCGGATATTTCTCTTTTACACATTTGGCTGTTTTATAATTTTTGGTTGAAATATTTATGATATTGTTTTTGTTATTTATAGAGTTTGGCATACGATCATATTCAGCTATAGTCTTAAAAATAATTTTAGTAGTTGTGCGCATATGCAAACTATTTATAATTGCACAGCAATTGCGAATCATTTATTTAGTTTATAAATATGCCATAATAATTTAGTTGCTAGACGACAACATGCCATTGGAAAAACTTTTACACAATGTTTATTTGCAAAAGTAATGCCCAGATATACATTCACAAAAGTGACCCAGTATTTAAGGCCATTGCAAAGAGAGGGTGTGGCCTACTTTAGGATGTAGACTTTAGACTGTGATGTTTTGAGGCTTGCTTAATAGTCTCTATATACCCGTTTTAAAGTTAAAATAGTATATTGGATTTGTGCAATGTCCGTCTATAATAAATATTAAATTAATATTTATAAAAATGTTGTAATCCATAGCTCCCACATTTCAATCTCCCATATCCTGGTTAAAACTGAATCGATTTTAATGTTTGATGTCAGTTTCTTCACGATTTAGCCCTAGATTGATTTTGTATTTAAAATATATGCATTAATAAAAATATTTAAAATTAAAAAATTTAAAAATTCGCACAATTTTGTTATATTTATTGCCAGCACTGTAGCAATAGATATATGTATATATGCATGTGAATCCATTCAGCAGATGCAAATGTGCTTTTTTAAATGTCAAGGCAACACGCCCACCCATTCGCTGCGAGAGCGTGGACCTCTAGAGCCGTAGAGCTCTACGCCCAACCCAGCCGGTTTTTTCTTATCAGCTGTTGCCGCAGTTTCTTCAGTATCGAATTCGGACTGTGTGTCGTGTCAATAATCGGTTGTGTTTGTTTTCAATGCGTTGCTTACACTGAAAGCTCATGCTTTATAATATGTATGTATATTGCACAAGATGTATGTATGTATGTGTATTTGTTTATATACAGCTGTATTACGAGCCAGCCGACGCGCCTTCGATTTGATTGCTAGCGGTTCAGGCAGCTGTCACTTGCTCAGTGACTTTCAGATACTTTTCGGCGCTTGCCTTGGACGGATGTCGTGTGCGTTGTTCCGTACTCAACATTCAAAACATTGAGTGAAATAAAACAAACACGCGCTCGTTTATCTGCTACTCTTTCACTCTCCAGAGTATTGGCACAAGTGTTAACATTTTAGCTGTTATCGGTGTTATCAATAAATACAATAACAACATGTACGTTTACCCATAAGGGACACTTCATTCTTAGCCGGAGCATAAACTTTTATAATAGCCCATGTTTATCGGTACTTGGCAGCCTTGTGCTATTATTGTTACTATTATCGGTGATAAGTTTTTCTGAGAATTCGTTGATCTCCAGTGGATTGGATTGAGTGCAAGCTGAAGCAACAACAGGTCTTTATGACATACTACAACTATCAATGCATTTCTACAGACATACATATAGAAATCTGTCTATAACTTCATTTACAGTATTTACAGACGCAAATCGCGAACCGTTAAGCCAGACCGAAACTACGGATAATTGCTTTATATATGTATACAGAACTCAGATTACTGTTTAACTTTGCGTGTGACTTTGACTCGAACTTGGACTCTGTCGCGTTTCGACTACATCAGGAAAAACATTAAAATGAATGCTCGTGTAAATAATTGATCACTCGATCATTAGTGTCTTATCAACATTTTCTAGACTAGCCGAAAAAATCATAAAACGCTTTCAAAATGACGCGATAGGAATTTTTTTTAAAAATGTGTGTGAGCGTTGGAATGTCAGTATGTGTGTGTGTAAGTGTGGGTGTGTGTGAGTGTGTGTGTGTGTTTGTGCTATGGAGGGCTCGACTGTTAGTTTGTCAAAACTCTGGGGCTTGGCACCACCTTGTAGAGTACAAAGTCAAAACAAGATAAAATAAACAATTGTTATTGGAATACAGATTGATTAAGTGCCCTGACGAACAGTTGTAGAATATAGTAATATAATCTTAAACAAAGAAACAGAAAGCATTTCTCATACTCTTAAACTTGCAACCAGTTTGTTCCAAAGAAACTATTAAAAGGTTGACATCCTTATAAATTATATTTATAAACTTTATGGGGTTGGAAAGCGCATATAAAGGTATATAAAGGTATTTTCCCTACAAAATATGTACGCAAATTAGTTAGCACAACGTTAAAATTACATTATAAATAGAATGCAGGAAAGATAACATACGAACTAGTTAGATAGTCATATCAATTCAAAAGAAAACCTTATATTTGAGACTGATGAGGATAGCAAAATTTCGATTAGCGCCATAATAATTCTTTAATAATTCGTAGACGAAATTGATATTTATCTCAATGCAATTGTTTTTTTATCCAGCATGACGGAGGGCAAGAACGTACCAAATTCGAGTGCCGATGTGCCGTTTCGCAGCAAGGAGCTGCGCAAGCAGTCCCTTATCCAGCACACCGGCCTCGTGGGCGTCATCGATGAGGGCACCAAGACGATTGGGTTTTCGATATACACGACGCCCGATTTTAAGGAAATCGCCGCGCATCGCGTCGAACTGAGCGTGATAACGCCACAGGATGGTTGGTATGAGCAGGACCCCATGGAAATGATGGCATCGATCAACAAATGCGCCGAAGAGGCAATCAAACAGCTGCCGGAGCTGGGCTTCAGTGCCAGTGATATCGCCACCGTGGGCATAACCAACCAGCGGGAAACGACCATCGTCTGGGATGCGGTGACGGGTAAGCCGCTCTACAATGCCATTGTGTGGAAGGACATACGAACCAGCAGCACAGTGGAGCAGATTGTGGCTAAGGTGCAGGATGCAAATCACTTCAAGCAGAGCACCGGCTTGCCCATCTCCACATACTTCTCGGCGCTGAAGATTCGCTGGCTCAAGGACAACGTGCCCGAGGTGCGACAGGCGTGTCGTGAAAAGCGCTGCAAGGCCGGCACCGTGGACAGCTGGATCGTATGGAATCTGACCAATGGTGAGTAACTTAATCCCCGTTCTGCACACATGTCCAGACTACAACAACAACTGCTCCTTATCAGGTGCACTGCATATCACGGATGTGACGAATGCGTCGCGCACCCTGCTCATGAACCTGGAGACGCTCAACTGGGACCCGGTGCTGTTGAAAACCTTTGCTATCAATGAGGAGATGCTGCCCAGCATACGCAGCTGCTCGGAGGTCTTTGGCAAGATCACCTCAGACCGCAGCGCGCTGCGTGGCTTAACGCTGAGCGGCATCCTGGGCAACCAGCAGGCCTCGCTGCTTGGCCAGATGTGCGTGAAGCCGGGTCAGACAAAGAACACGTATCGTTCCGGGTGCTTTCTGCTCTGCAATACGGGCGACAAGCCCGTATTCTCGCGCCACGGCCTGCTCACGACGATCGCCTACAAGCTGGGCCCCCAAGCGCCCACCATATACGCATTGGAGGGCTCCGTCTCTGTGGCCGGGCATGCGCTCTCCTGGCTGCAGCAAAAGGTGCGCCTGCTACCAGACTCTCGAGATGCAGAGAAATACGCCGAGGCGGTGCCGACGTCGGGCGATGTCTATTTCGTGCCCGCCTTCACGGGTCTCTATGCGCCGTACTGGCGCCAGAATGCGCGTGGCATTATAATTGGCCTGACGCAGTTCACACGAAAGAATCACATAGTGCGTGCCGCGCTGGAGAGCATCTGTTTCCAGACGCGCGATATACTGGAGTGCATGCACCAGGAGTGCGGCTATGCGATTAACAAGCTGCATGCCGACGGCAAGCTGACGACAAACAATCTGCTGATGCAGCTGCAGGCGGACACTGCCGGGCTGCCACTATTCCGCTCCCAGCTAATGGACTCGACGGCCTTCGGTGCGGCCATGTGCGCCGCCCAGGCGGAGGGCATCAACCTGTGCAAGTTTGAGCCGGAGAAGCGCTACTACGAGAACGTGCACTACGACACGTTTCTGCCCACAACAACGGAACTGGAGCGTGAGGAGCGGTATGGCAAATGGAAGCGTGCCGTGGAGCGCAGCCTGGGCTGGGTCATCAAACAGAAGAAGACGCGCACGCACACCGAGGAGAACTATCGCATGCTTTCCTCGCTGCCGGCGAGCATATTCCTCATCAGCAGCTTTGCCATGCTGGTACATTCGCTATCCGCGACGGTCAAGTCATGAATACCATATGTATATATTATATAGAGCCAACGCCCCAACGCTACCTTGAGCTTTGAGTTCCATGACGATTGCATCGGTTTTTCGGTTGTGATAATTATTTTTAAATAGCGGAATTTACGAACAATATATATAACTGTATATAACTTTTCCTGCTCTGTGCAGCTTCAAATGGTTAAATTGGCTTTAATGTATGTAAATAGTTCATGGTCCCCAAGACAAGATAATTTTCGTTTTTTGGTTTTCTTTTCAATTCTAAAATACGTGTAGCTAAATATCTATACTATAATTCATGTACTTATCTTATCGTGTTACCCTGCTGTGCATATTTTAGCGCTAGGTGATAAATTGAAAATTTAATCGATTGTATCACACAAACAAATATTTATATCAACATTTGTATATAACCAGACCCCGCAAAAGACGTTTTTGTATATTACTTAAGAAACCATATTGGCGTATGTCTAGTTTGTAGGCTACAAATATACGATTAAAATATGAAAACACAAAAATATTGTGTTAATACTATAATTATTCTGAAGATTCAATATATGTATAGGTAGGGTTAAAAATATGTTATGAATCGGAAAGACATGCTTTATAAACTGGACTATGGACTATTTGCTGTTCGGAAACCAAATTCCCACAGTCCAAATTTATTAATGTACTCAAATGTTGAACATTATCAGTAACGGAAATGTCAATATCGGTTAAAAATAACAATAATAAACTACCGATAAAGGTGGGCGTGTGCCTCACTCTGCGAGCACCGACGCTAGCACAAATTAGAGTGGGAAATATTGTGGAAAAAATTGGTATAAAGGAAAGATTCAACCTATTCTTCTTAGGCAGTTTCGCCTGTAGTCTTAGCCGGTGCTCATTTAAATAGGTTCTACAGGTTGCCTTACATTTACACATATAGATACCCATGTTCGTATGCATAAGTGGCACTCACAGGCAACAACAACAACAAGTTCTTTTGCCTCTGCTCAGGTAACAAGAGCTATATCCATACAACAACAAAAGTGCCAGACTAGAATTTACCCTGCAGACAGGTTCGAGATGCTGTTGCATACATGGGCGAAGGTATTAAAAATGTTTAATATTCTTGACCTGTGTATGCTAGACCAGAGTACAACGAACTTTATGTCTTTAGCATCTATAATCATTGAGGTGTACTTAAAAAATATACGTATAAAATCTCTCTTTTTATTAATATAAAGAAAATTCCGATTTACTGCGAAAAATTAAATAAGATTGTTTTGTATATGTTGTGTGTATATTCAATACTTGTATTAAGAATATATGTACACATATGCCCCTTGTTCATTTTCAATGTGTAGCGGGTATAACAAAGAAATTGATTTTCACTGCTTTGCTCTGGACTACACCTTCAGAATTTTTTTCTGAATCAGTACAACAGCAACAACAAGAACCGGAATTTGTTTGAAGTTTAAGCGCGCACCTTTTCCCGATTTTTCTCTTCAGCTAGAGAAGTATGTGTGTGGCTGTGTGTGTGTGTGTAGGAGTGTGGAGTTGTTGGCTGAAACCGCTCTCTGTTCAGCGAGTTGCACTTAAAGCAATCCTCGTTACGATCGCCAGAGACAAAACTCAGTCGCCGCTCAACTTCAGTCGCGTTTGCAACGTTCGCTGCGTTGTTCTGTCTTGTTACGATTATCGTCGTTGTTGTTTTTGTTGTTGTGCCTTTTTTGTTTATGTTAATTCGATTGTGTTAGCTATTTATTTGGATTGGCGAATATTGCCACACTGGCAATAAATTTTTGGAAAATTTATCGTTCATGAAATTGGAAGCGTGAGACGGCAAAGTTCCTTCTCACCAATCGCGATGTCCGTCCAAACGTGTGCTTTGTGTCTGTGTGTGTGCGTGTTTCTGATCGCGTCTGTGAGTGAAGCATTAATAAGCGTTTGAAGTTAAAGGGTCAAAAACCGGTTTAGTGAGCGCCAGTAGTTTTGGCCAGTTAGTCAGCCAGCCCAGTCAGTTATGGAAGCAGCGTTGCCAGCTTCAGGCTCCGTAGTGGCATCGGCATCCGCAACGTCATCCCTGCATCGTGTTGCCTCGCAGTCGAGTCTCGTCCAGGCAGCAGCGCCTCATCACTATCATTATATACAATATCCGGCGCACTATCTGCAGCAGCAGCAGCAACAATCTTTTGGCTCAGCCCCAGCACCAGCAGCATCAGCTGCTGCTCCACAGCAATGTCAGTGCCCCTGCTCCTGTGGACGCGCCAGTGCGACACAACAGCATCAGCAGCAGCAGCAAAATGCCTCCATGGCTGTCGCTGTGCTGGTGCATCAGCAGACATCGATACCGGCTCAGTCGACCGGGCTGAAGACGCAGTCGGCGCAATCGCTGCTTAATCATTCCTACCAGGCGCTGCCCAATGAGGAGCAGCAGCAGCATCCGCATCAGCGGGAGCGTCACAACTTGCCATTCGACACATCCGTGACCTCAACATCGAGATGCGACTGCGATCTGGAGTGCAGCTGTGCCGCCAACAACGCCTCCCTCTCCCAGCAGCACAAGCGCAGTCTGCTCGCGGACGCCATGCTGGGTGCGGATGAGATAACAGTCAGCGAATCCGACAATAACAGCACCATGATTAAGAAGAAGAAGCCGCGCTCCAGTGCAGCCACTAACACGGCGGACCCGCTGCCAGTCAAAACGCAGCCAACGGACAGCTGCAATGACATCTACCACGACACGGAACTGGAAGCGGCGGGATCTGTTGCAGTTGCCGCCACTGTTGGTGGCAGTGGTGCCAAATCACAAGGACTGGATGACAATCGGCCGCCTTTGCCGCCACGCCCACCGCCTAGGCCACGCAGCGCCGGCCTCAACGGATCCAATGGTGAGTGCTCAATCCGAATTAAGGACGAATCCCAAAAGACATAGACATTGCACATAGACTAATGTTATCTTTTCGGATTCTTTCAAAATCCGATTACTGCAGCTGTCAGCCCGTATCTTCGTAATAACTGATTCCCATTTGGACAGCATCCGCTCGGGCAATGCTTCCTTCCTCCTCCGTTAGTTTGACGCCTGCGCTGTATTTCCAGTGCTCTCTTACTTTGTCTATCTCTCTCTATTTTGGTCTCCCTTGGGAGTCTTCCGTGATTGCAGCACATTTTCTTACCCTTGCAAAGGGTATTTTGAATTTGTCACGTAATGTAGAAAATGTCAAGTTATAGCCAAGATTTTTACTTTCAATGTTTTATAGCAATCTTAATGAAACTTGTAAAAATGTTAACGTATAAGTGAATTCTTGCAAACATCTAATGCATCCTATAGTTGTCATACTTAAAATCAGCTCGAAATTTTTTTTTGCCATAAAATATGGTTAGGATATTTATTCTTCGGACACTTGTTCTATTATGTTTTGGTTTTGCCAGCGGTGGTTGGGAACTGTGTGAATGTCAGTGAGGACTTTTAGTTGACAGCGTTTCGCAATTGCAACGCACTCTCTGTCGGCTGTCGGGCGCAGCTTCCGTGTCTCCCATTTACCCACTTAAGCGATATCCCAGTCCGCGCAGCTGCCAGTTGAGGCATCTGAACGACTTGTGTGTAGATATTTTTCCGTCAAGTGAAAATTATATATATATATCTACATATACAATCAACTCGAAATTCGAGGAAAACAATACCCGTTTTATTCTGTGTGCTCGTGCTTTAGCGAATATTCGAGATTATAATTTGATTAATTTTACGGAAGCTGGCCCAGTAAATATTCGGTTAATTATTTTCCCGCGTTTGTCGCAGCATCGAGGCTTCCAAAACATATATATATATAAATATATATATATATACATATATATATATATATATATATATATATATATATATATATATATATATATATATATATATATATATAT
>SCDS01001463.1:0-10559 GCA_004149465.1 Drosophila nigromelanica
GATGAAAAACACCACGCTCCAGCGCGGACAAAATCGCCGGAGCCAGTGCGTGGTCCGGAGCACGCACCCCCTCCAGCACATCCCGCCACCACTGGAGGCGGATCAGCCCCGCCATAGGCCCGGCTATTGCAGCAGATCGCGCCGGGGCCAGCGCACGGGTAAGTTCTGTATGGAACGCCAGCAACACCGTCACGTCCGCCCGGACGGAAGCAGGCAAAAACCCCGCACACAAAGCGCGATCCGGGTCTGCCTGACGCACGGCCTCCTCCAGCCCCTCCGTTCTGGAAGGCCCTGCCGACTGCTCACCCCGCTCTTCTCTCTTCACGCACTCTTCCCCTGCATCTTCTCTGCTGTCATTTTATCTGCAGTAACCCGGTCTGATGGAAAAATCTGCCACGCCTGATCAGGCATCAAGGGATCTTTTTCCGGCAGAAGACGTTAAACAGAAAGACACCGCATGCAGGGACAAGAGTGTGTGACCGGCCCGCAGAAAAGCACGATTGTCACACCGCCCTCCCTTGACGCATGTGCCGGAGCCTCATAGCTCTGGATTATGGCGCATATCCGCGCGCTTTTTTCTTATGGAGTATGTCATGGCTTTTGAACTGCCAGCCCTTCCCTATTCCTACAACGCTCTTGCCGCACGCGGCATGTGCCAGGAAACGCTTGAACTGCATCATGACAAACACCATCAGGCCTATGTTACGGCTCTGAACAACTTTGTCGAAGCCAATCCGGCGCTGCAGGGCAAATCCCTCGACGAAATTATTCTGGCCGTTAAGGGTGACAGCGCTCAGGCTCCTGTTTTCAACAATGCAGGGCAGCACTGGAACCATATCCTCTTCTGGCAGAACCTCTCCGCCAACGGTGGCGCCATTCCGGACAAGCTGGCCGCAAAAATCAACGGTGACTTTGGCAGCGTTGATGCCTTCAAGGATGAATTCAAGAAGGCCGCCACCACGCAGTTCGGCTCCGGCTGGGCATGGCTGGTTCTGGGTCAGGACGGCAAGCTGGCCGTAACCAAAACCGCCAACGGCTCCAACCCGCTGGCTGAAGGTCAGGGCAAGGTGCTGCTGGGTCTGGATGTGTGGGAACACGCTTATTATCTGGACTTCCGCAACCGTCGCCCGGACTACATCACCAACTATCTGGACAAGCTGGCAAACTACGAATTTGCTGAAGCTCAGCTCAACGCTGCCTGAGTTTTTTTCAAGTTTGATCCGCAAAGAACGCCTCCCTCACCGGAGGCGTTTTTTTTTGCCTGATTGCCTGCAAAAAATACCAGCCCTGCATCACCCCCTCTTGATTGTTGCAACAGCTCTTCCAATCTCTGTTTGCGAGAAAAGACCATGCCGCCATTGCCATAATGGGATGGAGACAAGGCCTTCAGTCGCCTGAGTAGAAGGGACAAGAGGGAAATTATGGATATCGCAAAATTTACAGAACGGTCTCGCGGTTTTCTGCAGGCCGCACAGACAATCGCCATCCGCGATTTTAATCAGCAGCTCACACCGGAACATCTTCTCAAAGCCATGCTGGATGATGAGGAAGGGGCTGCCTCCTCGCTGATCCGCGCGGCCGGGGGCAACCCCGATGCCGTAAGAGCGGCGAATGAACAGGCTCTGGCGAAACTGCCTAAAGTACAGGGCGGCGGCGCTGGCCAGCCATCCGCCACACCCGATCTGGTCCGTGTACTGGATGCTGCCGAGCAGCAGGCCCAAAAAGCCGGTGATTCCTTTGTGGCGCAGGACCGCCTGCTGGTAGCCATTGCCGCCTCTGACAGCCCTGCCGCGCGCGCTTTGAAAGAGAGCGGCGCCACGCCGGACGCTCTGGATAAAGCCATTGCCACCATCCGTAAAGGACGCACCGTGACCAGCGAAAACGCTGAAGCCAATTTTGATGCTCTGAAGAAATATGCCCGTGACGTGACGGAAGTAGCACTAGCTGGCAAGCTGGACCCTGTGATTGGCCGTGACGAGGAAATCCGCCGCGCCATTCAGGTTCTGGCCCGCCGCAGCAAGAACAATCCGGTGCTGATTGGTGAACCCGGCGTGGGTAAGACCGCCATTGTGGAAGGTCTGGCCCAGCGCATCGTGAACGGGGACGTGCCGGAAGCACTCAAGAACAAAAAGCTGCTCTCGCTCGACATGGGCGCACTGGTGGCTGATGCCAAATATCGCGGTGCGTTTGAAGAACGCCTGAAAGCTGTTCTGAAAGAAATTGAATCGGCCGAAGGGCAGGTCATTCTCTTTATTGATGAAATGCACACGCTGGTTGGCGCGGGCCGTACGGATGGGGCAATGGATGCCTCCAACCTTATCAAGCCGGAACTGGCTCGTGGCACCCTGCACTGCATAGGGGCCACCACGCTGGATGAATACCGCAAATATATTGAAAAGGATGCAGCCCTTGCCCGCCGCTTCCAGCCGGTCTTTGTGGGGGAACCCTCGGTTGCGGATACCATCTCCATCCTGCGCGGCATCAAGGAAAAATATGAGCTGCACCACGGCATCCGGATTACGGACGGCGCGCTGGTCTCTGCTGCCACACTGTCCAACCGCTACATCACGGACCGCTTCCTGCCGGACAAAGCGATTGATCTGATTGACGAGGCTTCCAGCCGCCTGCGCATGCAGATTGACAGCAAGCCGGAAGAACTGGACGAACTCGACCGTCGCGTCATTCAGCTCAAAATTGAGCGCGAAGCCCTGCGCAAGGAAAATGACAGCGCCAGCAAGGATCGTCTGGAAGCCGTGGAAGCGGAACTGGCTGATCTGGAAGAAAAATCTGACGCCATGAGTGCGGCCTGGCACGCGGAAAAAGACCGCGTGAACGCTGTGCAGAAGCTTCAGGAACAGCTTGATCAGGCAAAGTCCGAAGTGGAAGTGGCTCAGCGTAAAGGCGACCTCGGCAAAG
This sequence comes from Drosophila nigromelanica, assembly GCA_004149465.1. NCBI lineage: Eukaryota > Metazoa > Arthropoda > Insecta > Diptera > Drosophilidae > Drosophila > Drosophila nigromelanica. The sequence goes on from SCDS01001463.1 coordinate 2,917, forward strand.
CCTCTGAGCTGATGTATGGCGTCATTCCCAATCTTCAGGCGCAGATTGAAGAGGAAACGCAGAAATCCCAGTCTGACGCAGGCAAACGTGACCTCGTGTCAGAAGCCGTGACGGATCAGGACGTGGCCTCCATCGTCTCCCGGTGGACGGGTGTGCCGGTGGACCGCATGCTGGAAGGTGAACGCGCCAAACTGCTGCGCATGGAAGATGATCTGCGTAAATCCGTGGTCGGTCAGGAGCAGGCGCTTAAAGCTGTGTCCAACGCCGTGCGCCGTGCGCGTGCCGGATTGCAGGACCCTAATCGCCCGATTGGCTCCTTCCTGTTCCTCGGCCCGACGGGTGTGGGTAAAACCGAGCTGACCAAGGCTCTGGCGCGCTTCCTGTTTGATGATGAGAAGGCTCTGCTGCGGATCGACATGAGTGAATTCATGGAGAAACACGCAGTCGCCCGCCTCATTGGTGCCCCTCCGGGTTATGTCGGGTATGAAGAAGGCGGTGTGCTGACAGAAGCGGTGCGGCGTCGGCCCTATCAGGTCATCCTGTTTGATGAAGTTGAAAAAGCGCATGAGGATGTCTTCAACATTCTTCTTCAGGTGCTGGATGATGGCCGCCTGACGGATGGTCAGGGCCGCACGGTGGACTTCCGCAACACCATTATTGTGCTGACCAGTAACCTTGGTTCCGATGTTCTGGCCCACCAGCCGGACGGTGAATCGACCGACATGGTGCAGGCACAGGTGATGAAGGTGGTGCGGGATCATTTCCGTCCGGAATTCCTGAACCGTCTGGATGAAATCATTCTGTTCTCCCGCCTGCAGAAAGCAGACATGACCAAAATTGTGGATATCCAGATCCGCCGTCTGCAAAAGCTGCTGGAAGACCGTAAAATCGTCCTCAGTCTGGATGATCTGGCTCACGCATGGCTGGCCAATGAGGGGTATGACCCTGTGTATGGGGCCCGCCCGCTCAAGCGGGTCATTCAGCGCAGCCTTCAGAACCCGCTGGCAGAACTGCTGCTACAGGGGACCATTCATGATGGTGAAGATGTTAAAGTCTCCGCCAACGGGGATGGCCTCCTCATTAATGGTCAGGACGCCGCCGCAGCTCTTGCCTGACCACCTGACAAACAGGCACAACGGACGCGGGAAGGCTCAGGCCTTCCCGTTTTTTATTGCGCGCATGATGAAGGGAGTTTCCTTATGGCTGAACCCAACTGGCTGCTGTGGGCCCGTGAACTTCAGGGCATTTCCCAGACCGGGCTGACCTACGCCAGAGACCCTTTTGATAAAGAACGCTATGAAATGCTGCGCTCCCTTGCGGCCCGCATGATGGCGGAAGGCAGCGGCCTGCCCGCCGGAAAAATAGAATCGCTTTTTCAGGAACAATCTGGCTATGCCACACCAAAACTGGAAGTGCGTGTCGGCGTGTTTGACAAAGACGACCGTATTCTCATGGTGCGGGAAGTGCTGGACCAGAACAAATGGACCGTGCCCGGCGGCTGGACCGATGTAAATCTGACCGCCGCAGACTGCGCCGCAAAGGAAGTGTGGGAAGAAACCGGCTATACCGTCCGCATTACCAAGCTCGCCATGGCGCTGGATCGCGCCACGCAGGGCCATCAGCCGCCGGAAGCCTTTACCGTGACCAAGCTGTTTTTTCTTGGAGAACTGACAGGCGGCAGCCCCACCACCAGCATTGAAACCAGCGAAGTGCGCTTTTTTGCCCGCGACGAAATCCCCACAGATCTTTCAACCGGCCGCGTTCTCCCGCATCAGATTGAGCGGCTCTTTGCACATCACGCAACGCCTGCCCTGCCGACCGAGTTCGACTGATACCGACTTCGGCTGACACCAACAGCGCTTAACCCGGCCTTATGGACTGTACGGGCCGCTTCACCCTCTATGTGAGCACTCCACATTTCGGGCGAAAACCAGCGTGCGTTCGGGCAAGACAGAACGGGTAGCCCCTCCTCTGACACCCCGCCTTTATGCTAAACTGGGCACCTCAAATCTGACCGGAATACACTCTATGCCGAACCTTAAGCCCCTGATCCTGTCCTTTGGCAGCATCAATATTGATGTCACAGCGCGTGCTGCCCGCCTGCCGCGCCCCGGTGAGACGGTGCATGGAGAAAGCTACGCCGTGATGCTAGGCGGCAAGGGCAGCAATCAGGCCGCCGCTGCCGGGCGGCTGGCTACGGGGTCAGGTCTTCAGGTCGCACTCGCCGGGCGCATCGGTCAGGACAGTTTTGGCGCGCAGGCACGTCAGGCACTTAAAGGCTTTGGGGTTGATCTGGCTCCGCTGCGGGAAGACACAGCCAACCCCACAGGTATCGCCCTGATCGGGATAGATGGCAGCGGGGAAAACTGCATTACGGTCGTTGGCGGAGCGAACATGGCCGTGGATGAGACGGACGTTGAGGCCGCATCTGCCTGGCTGGAACGTGCCGCCGTTGTCCTGCTGCAACTTGAAATTCCTCACGCCACCGTTCTGGCTGCGGCCCGCAAAGCGCGTGCAGCGGGCGCTCTGGTTGTGCTGGACCCCGCCCCTGCCCCGGAACACGGCCTGCCGGACGCACTCTGGCAGGAGATTGATATTCTGACCCCGAATGAAAGTGAGACCTTCCAGCTTACCGGCCTGCGCCCGGATACAGCGGAAGACGCTGCCCGCGCGGCTGATCTGCTTCTTGCAAAGGGCGTCCGGGCGGTTCTGGTGAAAATGGGCAGCCGGGGTGTGTTCTGGCATGACGGCACGCAAAGTGGCCACAGCGCACCGTTCTCGGTTAACCCGGTTGACACTGTGGCAGCGGGAGATTGCTTCAACGCCGGACTGGCATTCGCTCTGGCTCAGGGGAAACCGCTTTCACAAGCCGTAAGAATTGCTTCAGCCTGCGGTGCACTGGCGACAACACGCCACGGCGCAGCAGATGCTGCCCCGGAATGGGAGACTGTTGCGGCTCTGATGGCAGCGCAACCAGAAGTGTAAACGAAAGCTCTGTTCCCGTTCTCTTAAAAAGCAGGAACAGGCGTCTCTGGCTCTCGTAACTTTCAAAAATTTCCTGAAATACTGAAGGAAAATCTACATTCTCTGTGGCCCACCTACTGTCTGCAGACAGGGGCCAGACGCTTCCGCATTTAGCCGGGCGCCTTAGTAGTCCGATACGCTAACTGCCCCAATATCTCGACCAATGTTCTGGCACAGCCTCCCGTCGGATCTTTGTCCGGATCATAAATGGAAACGGTCATACCCAGACAGCGTGCGTCAGAGACCAGAGGGTTGAAGAGTGCCACCACATCATCAGGCGAAAGACCGGGTGAACCGGGGCAATCCACCGCGGGCATGATACTCTGATCCAGAACATCCACATCAAAATGAACCCAGAAGCCAGCAGGCTGCTTTTTTAAAAACTCCTGAAGAACCTGAGAGGCACCCGATACCCCCAGCGCCTGAAACGCAAAAATATCAATCTGGGTGATGGCTGTCTGAACAATATCGGGCCATGCGAAATCAGCGTCATGGCTTTCCCGTTCCCCGATCTGGAGCACGTGCACATCCCGCACTAACGGGCCAGTGCTCCCGGGCCATTGGGTCAAAAAATCTTCCCCTCGCCCTGTCGCCAATGCCAGATCCATCCCTGCAACGCCACTCATCGTCCGGCTCGCGTCATAATTGCCGGGATGCCGAAAATCACTATGCCCGTCACAATGAATGAGAGACAGCAGACCACTGTGCCGCGCTCCCGCCAGAGCCCCCAGCAGAATTGAGCAATCCCCGCCCAGCACCAGAGCAAACTGCCCGCTTGCCACACTTTTCGCCACGTCTTCCGCAAGCCTCAGACTGAACGTGCGGATTGCATCGCCATTGCGGATCAGTGTCCCGGCTGGAGGCTCCGGAGAATAATAAGGACGCGGAAGGCTGATAACCGAGGCTTCCACGCCCAGAGCCTCCAACAGCCCCGCAGACATCAGCGCCTCCGGCGCACGCCAAGTTCCGGGCTCATGCCCTGCGTACAGTGGGCTTAGTCCAAGGTTGGTCGGCGCCAGAATGATATCCATTGGTGAGGACCTCCCGCATCTGCCCGTAAAACATTACGGGAACAGAAGGGAAAAACAAGGCCATAAAAAACGGTCAGGCTCATATAGAACCTGACCGTTTTGCAAACCGATACCCCAGATCAGGCTTTACGCCAGAAGCGGTTCAACCTGTTTGAACAGTAGTTCAAAACGTGCCCGATCCTCAGCCTTGATGCGCACGGTAATATCCGCGCCCTCTTCATCATCAATACGGTTCAGAACTTCACCATGCTGATGCAGCCATGCGGAGGCAGCGCCGTCAGACAAGGGCACACGATAGCGCACCTCTTCCATTGTCGCTGTCATCTGCTGGTCAATCAGGGCCAGCAGTTCCGGCAGACCGTCTCCGGTCATGGCGGAAATCGCAACGGCATCACCCATCTGCGCCAGCTCTTCCGGCTCACCGAGCAGATCAATCTTGTTCAACACTTCAATCATGCGGCCAGACCAGTCTGGCTCAATCATGTTATCCCGCGCCATGCCTTCCAGAACGTGGAACACATCCTTTTTCTGCGCGGCACTGTCCGGGTGGGCAATGTCGCGCACATGCAGGATAATATCCGCTTCCGCCACTTCTTCCAGCGTTGCGCGGAACGCCGCAATCAGTTCCGTCGGCAGGTCACTGATAAAGCCCACGGTATCGGACAAAATCACACGTCGGCCGGAAGGGAGCGTAATGGCCCGCATGGTCGGATCGAGCGTCGCGAACAACTGGTCTTTTGCGTAAACCGTCGCCCCCGTCAGTGCATTGAACAGCGTTGATTTCCCGGCGTTGGTATATCCAACCAGTGCCACCACAGGGAACGGCACCCGCTTACGGGCCTGCCGGTGCAGCCCGCGTGTACGGCGCACCTGCTCCAGATCTTTCTTGAGCCGCACAATGCGGTCGCCAATCATCCGGCGGTCAGCTTCAATCTGCGTTTCACCCGGACCACCGAGGAAGCCGAAGCCCCCGCGCTGACGCTCCAGATGGGTCCACAGCCGCACAAGCCGGGACCGCTGATATTCCAGATGCGCCAGTTCGACCTGCAATGTCCCTTCCTTTGTCGCAGCGCGTGCGCCAAAGATGTCGAGAATCAGCCCGGTCCGGTCAATAACCTTACAGCCAAACGCGGTTTCCAGATTACGCTGCTGGGCCGGACTCAGCCGGGCATCCACCACCAGAACGTCGATTTTCTCAGCCTGCACGGCAATTTTGAGGGAGTCGACCTGCCCTTTGCCCAGTAAGGTCGCGGAGCGTCTGGCCCGCAGCAGCAGTGTGGCCTGTAAAACAATCACCAGCCCAATGGAGGCTGCCAGACCAACTGCTTCCTCAAGCCGGGCTTCCGCTGCCCTTACGTCCTGATCATGGGCGGATTTTTCCCATGGGAGAATAACCGCGCCACGGGTCGCAACAGGCTTTGTATCAGATAAAATCGTCGCCAAGTGTGGGTTCTCTGTCTGTCTGAGCACCATTTTCCGGTGCTTCAAAGATATTAACAGGCACAGTCGGCATGACCGTGCTGATGGCATGCTTGTAAATAAGCTGTGTATGCTCGTCGCGTTTCAGCAAAACGGCGGCATCATCAAACCACGTAATATTGCCCTGCAATTTTACGCCATTCACAAGAAAAACTGTCACAGATGAGCGCGAACGGCGAATCTGGCTCAGAAACGCGTCCTGCACATTATATCCGGTGTCCTTATCCACGGTGGGAGGCCCTATTCTCGTTTTTTGTTATAGCCGGACGATGGCTTGCACAGTGAATGCAAACACGTCAGCCGACCCCTCGTTCCTCAGAGGTTACACCAAGCTGCTTCAGTTTGCGATGCAGTGCGCTGCGTTCCATGCCAACAAATATTGCTGTCCGGCTGATATTTCCGCCAAAACGCAGGAGTTGGGCTTGCAGGTACTGCGTCTCGAACATATCTCGCGCCTCCCGCAGGGGCAGACTCATGACATCGGCGGAGGCATCAAACTTCAGCAGGGCCGGAGCCCCCTCACCCAGCGTGGACGGCAGCATTTCCGCCCGGATGGGTTCCATACTGTTGCCGGGCATCATAATCAGCACGCGTTCCATCAGGTTCCTCAACTCACGCGCATTACCCGGCCAGTCATAGGCCTGAAGGGCTGCAATCGCATCCGCTGAGAGTTCACGCTGGGGCAGACCCGCCATTTCCGCAGCGCGACGCAGGAACAATTCCGCAAGCCCAGGAATATCGTCCCGCCGTTCCCGCAGACCCGGCAGACGCAAGGGCACAACGGCCAGCCGATAATACAGATCTTCCCGGAAGCGCCCGGCCATGATCTCGGCCTGCAAGTCCCGGTTGGTGGTGGCCAGCACCCGGATATCCACTTTTACCCGGGTCGAGCCCCCCAGCCGCTCAAACGTCTGGTCCTGCAGGGCCCGCACAATCTTGCCCTGTGTTTCCAGCGGCATGTCCGCCACTTCATCCAGCACCAGCGTCCCGCCATGCGCCCGTTCCAGCACACCTGTGCGCCGGCCCGTGCCATCGGCCGCCCCTTCCAGCCCGAACAGTTCTTCCTCAAACCGGTTGGGGGCGAGAATAGCGCAGTTCAGGGCCACAAACGGGCCATCGGCCCGGCGGGACCGAGCGTGGATCATCCGGGCCGCAACTTCCTTCCCCGCACCGGGACCACCGGTAATCAGCACGCGGGAGCCAGTGGGGGCGACACGTTCAATCTGGCCGCGCACGGCTGTAATCAGCGCGCTGTTGCCAAACAGCTCCGTATCCTGTCCGGCGCGCAGGCGCAGTTCCTCATTTTCCCGTGCCAGACGCGAGGCTTCCAGCGCACGCCGCACCACAACCAGCAGGCGGTCAGCCTGAAACGGCTTTTCAATAAAGTCGTACGCGCCATGCTGGAGGGCCGCAACAGCGGTTTCAATTGTGCCGTGCCCGGAAATCATGATCACCGGGATCGACGGCTCTTCCGCATGCAGCACATTCAGAATGCCCAGCCCATCAAGCTGAGAGTCCCGCAACCACACATCCAGAATCACCAGAGACGGCCTGCGGGCCCGAAACGCGGCAATGGCGGCATCTGATGTCGCGGCAACCCGCGTTTCATAGCCTTCATCTTCAAGAATGCCCTCAATGAGCATCCGGATATCGGGCTCATCGTCAACAATCAGGATTTCATGCGCCATGGTCGTCTTTCATCGGCAAAATCAGAATAGCCACCGTTCCAGTTCCCTCCACCCTGTCTTCCAGACGCACCGCACCCCCGTGGTCTTCCATAATCTTTTTCACAATAGCCAGCCCCAGCCCGGTGCCTTTCGCCTTGTGCGTCACATATGGCTCAGTCAGCCGATGCCTGTCGCCCGAAGGCAGACCGACGCCGGTATCCGCAACAGAAATTTCGACGTTGCCTTCCTCTTCCTTCAGACCAATCCATACAGCACTCGCCGCATGTGAGCCATTTCCCTCAGCATCACCCTGTTTTGCTGTCATGGCAATGGCATCGGCTGCATTCTGCAACAGGCTCAGCGAAAAGCTGCGTGGGCGGATGTGGCCCGCCGCATTGCGCATGAGATCAAAAATCCGCTGACCCCCATCCAGCTTGCAGCA